>JARQOC010000005.1:127520499-127540929 GCA_033576535.1 Allobates femoralis
AAAATAGATGTAATGAAATGAATGCTGCTCCCACAGTTCCCTTCTCTTGTGGCAATGAATGGACACAACAATTAAAGTGCATGCACACAGTCCTACCCACGTACATTCTCGTCCCCTAGTAGGAGGAGCTGGCCTTCCTACAGCACTTCACTGGATTCCACGCATAGGTTTGCCCGTTACACTGTCTCATGGACACGAACACACATACAAAATACGACAAATAAGGAATCAATACGAGTGACGCAATCACATGCTGGTCACATAGTTATTATTCAACAGTTGGTCATTATATTTGCCATTTTTCGCTATCACAGGGGTCAGTTAAGCTCTTGCCTCAGTTTTCTTGTCTATAACTTTTGAAACACATACCAAACTATCAATAGAGCACATGATGGTACTAAGAATGGATCCTCATTTACCAAATGTAATTTTTAACTACTTACTGGGGGAATTGCTAATAACTGAGTTTTCAACTAACTTGTTGGACAGAGCATTAGTGATGAGCGAGTATGCTCTGCGCTGCTCGGTACTCGCACGAGTATCACTGTACTCGGGCTACTCGGCGAGTACCGAGTAATCTCGCGATACTCGTGCTGTGCTCGTGGTCTTCATCCCTGCATGTTGGCGCTCTTTAGAGAGCCAGCCCACATGCAGGGATTGGCAGTCAGTCACTGCAATGCCACAGACATGTTAGTTGTGGCATTGCAGTGATTGGCCGGCCCGCACAGCGTGACCGAGCCTTTATAAGACCCGGCCACGATGTGCTCTGCACACAGCCATCCAGACAGTGAGTGTAGGGAGAGTGTCTGCTGCTGCTTAGGGACAGATTTGCGGCCCTCATAGGTAGAGCCGGAGCAGGGCTGCAAACTGCTGCTGACCACAACAGTCCTTCTCAGGACTAATCGAGGAGGATATAGGCAGGGTGATCCAGATCGGAGTCCAAGCTTTCCTGTGACCTGAACAGTCACCAGACTGTTGTACTTGATAGCTTTATACAGGTTAGGGTCTACAATCCAACTTTCCTGTGACCTGAACAGTCACCAGACTGTTGTACTTGATAGCTTTATACAGGTTAGGGTCTAAAATCCAACTTTCCTGTGACCTAAACAGTCACCAGACTGTAATACTTAATAGCTTTATACAGGCAGGTTCTAAAATCCAACTTTCCTGTGACCTGAACAGTCACCAGACTGTTGTACTTGATAGCTTTATACAGGTTAGGGTCTGCAATCCAACTTTCCTGTGACCTGAACAGTCACTAGACTGTTATACTTAACAGCTGTATACAGGCAGGTTCTAAAATCCAACTTTCCTGTGACCTGAACAGTCACCAGACTGTTGTACTTGATAGCTTTATACAGGTTAGGGTCTACAATCCAACTTTCCTGTGACCTGAACAGTCACCAGACTGTTATACTTAATAGCTGTATACAGGCAGGTTCTAAAATCCAACTTTCCTGTAACCTGAACAGTCACCAGACTGTTATACTTAATAGCTTTATACAGGCAGGTTCTAAAATCCAACTTTCCTGTGACCTGAACAGTCACCAGACTGTTGTACTTGATAGCTTTATACAGGTTAGGGTCTAAAATCCAACTTTCCTGTGACCTGAAAAGTCACCAAACTGTTATACTTAATAGCTTTATACAGGCAGGTTCTAAAATCCAACTTTCCTGTGACCTGAACAGTCACCAGACTGTTGTCGCTGTATACAGGCAAAATGCGCAAGGGTGTTGGCAAGGGCGTTGGCAAGGAACAAGGAAGTGGACGTGATGGTGGTGCAGGCAGAGGCCGAGGTCGTGTGCAAGCACTAATTTCGCAACAACAAAGTGGCACATCTACTCGCTCGCACGTCCTGTCCCAAATTCTTGGGGCCCGCAGAAGTACACCGCTCTTGAACCAAGACCAGTGTCAACAGGTTGTTACTTGGATAGCGAATAATGCTTCAAGTCAGATGGGCACCTCCACAAACACCCTGCCTTCCACACGGTCAAGTGTCAGTAGCCGTGATACTCACCGCACATTTCCCAACCTGATCCTCCTTCCTACCACCAAGCCGAGTACACGTCCACGGACATTACTGATCCCACACTAGGACACTCAGAAGAGCTGTTCACGTATCCATTCGCAGAATCTAGCCTCTCGCCAGCTACTGTTGAAGTGTGTGATGAGATGGTATGTACAGACGCCCAAATATTTGAGCAGCCACGTTATCACGAAGGGAACATTGGCAACGTGTCTCAACAAGGGGTGGACGATGATGAGACACAATTGTCAGGAAGTCAGTAGGAGGATCAGGGTGCGGAAGAGGAAGACGACGTGGAGGATGATCCAGTAGCTGACCCAACTTGGCAGGATATGCAGAGCGAGGACAGCAGTGCACAGGGGGAGGGAGGAGTAGCATCCCAACAGGCAGTAAGAAGCAGGGTTGTGTCCGCAGGCAGAAGGCAGGCAACCGTTCCCCGGAACAACAACACGACACAAGGTGCCTGTGCAAATGTTAGATCTTCCCGAGTCTGGCAGTATTTTAAGTTGGCTCCAGATGACTCTAAAAAGGCCATTTGCAACACCTGCCATGCCAGCATCAGCAGGGGTACGAAAACTAGCTGGCCGCGAACAAGCCTCTGGCGCTGCACCTGACGTTGCCCACGCACAAATAACACCACCATCAAGCACGTCCTTGTCCCAGCGCAGTGTTCAATTATCCATTCAGCAAACCTTTGAACGCAGACGCAAATACGCTGCCAACGCCCCACATGCCACAGTCCTAAATTATCAGATTTCGCGACTGCTTGCGCTAGAAATGTTACCTTTCCGGCTAGTGGAGACGAAAGCATTCCGTGACCTGATGGTGGCTGCTGTCCCACGTTACTCGATCCCAGCCGCCACTATTTCTCCAGATGTGCCATCCCCGCATTGCATAACCACGTGTCCCAAAGCATCACACGTGCCCTGAACAACGCTGTTTCAGCCAAAGTCCACCTAACCACAGACACGTGGACAAGTGCTTGTGGGCAAGGCCGCTACATCTCCTTGACGGCACACTGGGTTAATATTGTGGAAGCTGGGACCCAGTCTGTGCGAGGGACGGAACACGTCCTTCAAACGCCAAGGATTGCAGGCCCTACCTCAGTCATGGTTTCACCCAGACTCTACAGCTCCGGAATGTCATGCTCCTCAGCCTCCTCCTCCTCCTGCGCATCCTCATCCACTTTACCCTCCACACCAGTCCCAAGCTGGAAGCACTGCAGCACTGCCTCTGCGAAGCGGCAACAGGCTGTGCTGAAGCTAATATGCATAGGTGACAAACCCCACAATGCAGAAGAGGTGTGGACAGCTCTGAAACAGCAGGCAGATCACTGGCTCACACCTCTGAACCTAAAGCCAGGAAAGGTCGTGTGTGACAATGGCCGGAACCTGGTGGCAGCTTTGAGGCGAGGCCAGCTGACGCATGTTCCATGCGCGGCCCATGTGCTCAACCTGGTGGTTCAGCGGTTTCTAAAGTCATACCCAGAGCTGTCTGATCTGCTGGTAAAAGTTCGCCGCCTGTCTGCACATTTTCGCAAGTCACCTGCTGCTTCAGCCGGCCTTGCCGGCTTTCAGCGCCGTTTGCGTCTTTTGGCCCACAGACTGGTGTGTGATGTCCCCACGCGTTGGAATTCAACTCTGCACATGTTGGTCAGGATATGTGAGCAGAAGAGGGCAGTTTTTGAGTACCTGCATCACCTAAGCCATCGGGAAATGGGTCAAACTCCACACATAACACCTGAGGAGTGGAGATGGATGTCGGACCTATGTACTGCCCTCCAAAACTTTGAGGACTCCACCAAGATGGTGAGCGGCGATGACGCCATTATTAGCGTCACCATACCGCTACTCTGCCTTCTAAAACTGTCTCTGCTGAAAAACAAAGAGGATGCGTTGCAGGCGGAGCGCGATGAGCAAGAAACAGTAGTGGGTGTGGGTGATAACACACAGACCAGCCTCATCTCATCAGAACGTGCAGTGGAGGACTATGACGAGTAGGAGGAGGAGGAGAATGAAGACATGGAGCAACTCTGGCCAAATTGAGGATATGCCATGCACATCAGTCATACCCTCGCTTCAGTGTGGCTGGCCAGAGGACAGGGGAGATGAGGAGGAGGAGGAGGACAGCATGTTCAGTCATTGTGTTGGTCTGGATACTGAAGTGATGGCTGTTAAGAGTCTTGCACACATGGCTGACTTTATGGTAAGCTGCCTGGCTCGTGACCCTCGCGTTCAGAACATTTTGGCCGACAATCAGTACTGGTTGGGAACACTCTTAGACCCACGCTACAAGGAGAACTTTATGTCTCTCATTCCTGAGGCGGAGAGGTCAGCCAAAATGCAGCAGTTCCAGAAGGCCATAGTCACGGAAGTAGGCAAAGCATTCCCCTCACAAAACGCTAGTGGCATAGGTCAGGAATCGGTGGACAATCAAGGCGTATGGCCGAGAGAGAGGGGCACAAGTCCAATCCGCCAGAGGTAGGGGAACAGTCTTTACGATGTGGGACAGTTTTCTCAGCCCCTCACGTACAACAGCCCCTGAGGTGCGGGGTAGTGCCACAAGAAATGCTAAGTTTGGCCAGATGCTGAAGGAGTACCTTGCAGATCGAACAACTGTACTGCGATATTCCTCTGTGCCTTACAATTATTGGGTCTCCAAGCTGGACACGTGGCATGAATTGGCTCCCTACGCCTTGGAAGTCCTGGCTTGCCCTGCCGCTAGCGTTTTGTCAGAGCATGTTTTCAGTGCCGCAGGTGGAATCATTACTGATAAACGCACCCGCCTGTCAACTGAAAATGCTGACAGGCTGACTCTGATCAAGATGAACAAGGGTTGGATTGGGCCAGACTTCACCACCCCACCAACAAATTACAGCGGAATTTAAATTTTGTTCTGTGAATTTGCCATGTACCTCCACTCACCCATGGGTACACACGTCTGGACTTTGGCTAATCGCTGGACTGCTCCTCCTTCTCCTCATGTGCCACCATGATGACCGTTACAACAGTTAGGCTGTTGTTTCAGGTATACCCCCAGTGGTAAATTTTTTCACCCATTCTTTTAGAATGGGCATTACAACGACAGGAGACCCGCTCCTTTTCAATGGGAAAAATTTTTTGAGGCCTCATGCACGTCTCTATCCAGGGACAATGTGGAGCCTCCCAATTTTTGGCTGCCCTGCCAAAGGGCTATACTACAATACACCCACTTCAGGTTTACAGGCCGTCATGCATGTCTGTATGCATGGGTCATTGTTGAACCTCCCAATTTTTGTCTGCCCTGCCAAAGGGCTATACTCCAATACACCCACTTCAGGTTTACAGGCCCTACTGCATGTCTCTATCCAGGGACAATGTGGAGCCTCCCAATTTTTGGCTGCCCTGCCAAAGGGCTAAACTACAATACACCCACTTGAGGTTTACAGGCCCTCATGCATGTCTGTATGCATGGGTCATTGTTGAACCTCCCAATTTGTGGCTGCCCTGCCAAAGGGCTATACTACATTACACCCACTTGAGGTTTACAGGCCCTACTGCACGTCTCTATGCAGGGACAATGTGGAGCCTCCCAATTTTTGGCTGCCCTGCCAAAGGGCTATACTCCAATACACCCACTTGAGGTTTACAGGCCCTACTGCACGTCTCTATCCAGGGACAATGTAACATAGTAACATAGTAACATAGTAACATAGTTTTTAAGGTTGAAGGAAGACTTTAAGTCCATCTAGTTCAACCCATAGCCTAACATGTTGATCCAGAGGAAGGCAAAAAAAAACCCCATGTGGCAACACTAAGCTCCACATTGGGGGAAAAAATTCCTTCCTGACTCCAGATACGGCAATCAGACTAATTCCCTGGATCAACGCCCAGTGGAGCCTCCCAATTTTTGGCTGCCCTGCCAAAGGGCTATACTCCAATACACCCACTTGAGGTTTACAGGCCCTACTGCACGTCTCTATCCAGGGACAATTTGGAGCCTCCCAATTTTTGGCTGCCCTGCCAAAGGGCTATACTACAATACACCCACTTCAGGTTTACAGGCCGTCATGCATGTCTGTATGCATGGGTCCTTGTTGAACCTCCCAATTTTTGTCTGCCCTGCCAAAGGGCTATACTCCAATACACCCACTTCAGGTTTACAGGCCCTACTGCACGTCTCTATCCAGGGACAATGTGGAGCCTCCCAATTTTTGGCTGCCCTGCCAAAGGGCTATACTACAATACACCCACTTCAGGTTTACAGGCCCTCATGCATGTCTGTATGCATGGGTCATTGTTGAACCTCCCAATTTGTGGCTGCCCTGCCAAAGGGCTATACTACAATACACCCACTTCCTTACAATTGGCACTTCAGGTTTACAGGCCCTCATGCACGTCTCTATCCAGGGGCATTGGTGAACCTCCCAATTTTAGACTGCCCTGGCAAAGGAAAATACTACAATAGACCCAGTTCCTCAAAATGGGCACAATATGTCAAGACAGGGCTTCATGTACGTCTCTTCTCAGGGTCATCAGAGTGCCGCACAATGTTTTAATGTAAAATCTTTCATGTAATCACAAAAAGTAACATACACCAGCTGTATCTCACTTTTGGGTATGTGCCCTTAACATTTCCACCCTGAATATTCATTTTGGTGTCATTTTGGAAGGTTTTCTGGTGACTCCGTAAAATTGGCGTGAAACTCGGACAACATTGTTCACAGCTGTGACTTTTGAGTGAGAAATGCTTCCAGGGGTCTTCCCCATGGTGTTGCCATGTCATTTCAGCACTCCTCTGAGACTTTTGTGACATTTTTAGGGTTTCTACATGCTGCCGGCAGTCATTTCATAAAAATACTCGTGTCTCCCATAGGATAACATTGGGCTCAGTGCTCGGGCCGAGTACACGAGTATGTTGGGATGCTCGGCCCGAGCTTCGAGCACCCGAGCATTTTAGTACTCGCTCATCACTACAGAGCATCAATTCCTATCAAGACTTTATTTACACTACCAACCGGGGCATTATTATTGACTAGGGATTAGCGAGTCTACTCGTTACTACTTGTTACTTGGCGAATAGTAGGGTACTCGCTGTACTCGTTACTCTGCGAGTTTCCTAGCGATTACTCGCACAGTAACGAGTCCAATGTAAATCAAGAGAAATGCAATTCCTCTGCTGCTGGACCTATAAAGAGGTCTGGCAGCAGAGGAAAAACCCGCAATTCCCTAATTTATTGTTTATAAGCTGGTGGTAAAAAGCCGGTAGCTGTAAATTGAAACCAGTTTGTCCCGGATTGTCCCGGTCCGGTTCAATCCGGTCCCATAGACAACAATGTTAAACTGAACCGGATTGACCCTGACCGAGACAAACCGGGACAATCCGGTTTTCTCCGGTTATAAAGAATCGTACTAAACCGGTCAGGGTTAATCTGGTGCATCCTAACATGGGAAGCCGGATTACCGGAAACCCGCTGTTATCAGCAAGTAATAGGGATGAGGGAGTCTACTCCCGTATTCAGTATTCGGTATTCGCCGAATATAGAATATGTAAAATGTTAACAGCCAGCCCAGCATGTTAGCCAATCATACTTAGTAATGCCGCAGCCATGTTGGTTGTGGCATTACTATGATTGGCTGCTGTCCAGCGTCATGCCTAAGTCATGTATGAATCTGTAGAAAAAAGAATGCGCAAATAGGGTCTTATCTCAATTAACACTTTCGCTTTGTGATGTGGAATTGCTCGAGGAAGCCCGAGCTTCGAGCACCCGAGCATTTTAGTACTCGCTCATCACTACAGAGCATCAATTCCTATCAATTCCCTAATTCCTGAGGAAGGAGCTCGGTAGGAGGCTCCGAAACACGTTGGAAAATAAAGGCTTGAGCTGATCCAGACATTCCAGTGTCTCGGTTCCTTTGACCCTACAGCAGCAGCGCGGACGTTAAGGCACTTCGTCCAAAGATTTTTAAGTCATGTATGAGTCATAGCCTGTATATAAGCCTTGCACCTGGCATTTTAGGAACATTCCTGTGATGATCTGAGCTAGTGTAGGGAGAGTTGGAGCAGATCCTAGAGCGAGTCAGTGAGTGTAGGAAAACCACCTCAACATTCCTAAAATTTAACCCAAAAGCTCTTTTGAGGGCTACCAGGACGGAGGAGTTCTGTAAGGGACTGTAGGGCAGGGAGATAGGCAGGAGCAGCTTTACAGTTCCACACAGCACCGACCTCATAGCTTAGCTCAGTCAGCTTTCCTCAGAACTGAAATCCTAAGTTTATTTTTTTTATATTCAACAGATAATTTTGGGGTCATATTTATCCCTGTAGCGTAATATTTTTCTGGGCCAGTGCGTTGCTGTAATACCACCTCCAGCTCGCACTGTACCATCAATATTTAACGCAGCCAGCACCGCAGTCCTAAGTGGTGACTGGTTTAGCGTAATCTCTAATTTTTTCTGGCACAGACTGTTGCTGTTCTAACAACAACAGCTTGCACTGTACCATCAATATTTAATGCAGCCAGCACTGCAGTCCTAAGTGGTGACTGGTTTAGCGTAATCTCTAATTTTCTCTGGCACAGTGCGCTGCTGTCCTAACAACAACAGCTCACACTATACCATCAATATTTAACGCAGCCAGCACCGCAGTCCTAAGTGGTGACTGGTTTAGCGTAATCTCTAATTTTCTCTGGCACAGTGTGTTGCTGTCCTAACAACAACAGCTCGTACTGTACCATGAATATTTAACGCAGCCAGCACCGCAGTCCTAAGTGGTGATGAGGTCGTGGTCTTGGCAGTCGTGCCCAACAAGGCACAGAGTCAGCTAGACAGATGAGGATTGATAGATCGACCTTCCTTCTGTCTAAATTTCCCACTACTAAACGAAAAAGAGTCTTGAAACCGGAAGAGCAAGACCAGCTAACGTCTTGGATGGCTGATAAGACCTCAACGACTGGTTCTTGCAGCACACAATCTTCCTTGAACACACAGTCTACTGTTGGTAGATACAAAGCTGGCCCATCAAATCCTCCACCTCTTCCCATTTCCTCAACCCATCAGCAGCCCCAGGAAAATTTGGACCACGACCTTGGGCACTCTGAGGATTTGTTTGCTTCTTATGACCCCTTGCTTCAATCAGGCCTATCTGCCTCAAACCCTGACGGCATACTTGAAGAGGATGATTTCTCTATTCTCGGCCAAATTTTGGAAACACAACGGCCACAAGAAAGCCACTTTCAGCAAAGTAATAGACCGTCTCAGGAGGTGGACAATGATGATGATGAGACACAGTTGTCATCTGGCCAGCCAAAGCCATCACATTATCCGGAAGACTTTGAAGAGGAAGGTGTGGATGATGAGACCACAGATCCCACCTGGAATGTTGGCATGCAGAGCCAGCAGAGCAGCACGGAGGAATAAAGTGTCTATGTACCACCGGCAAAGGCACCAAGGCCTACTCCTGTCACCAGAACGCAAACTGTCACAACCACTGTTGCACAAAATGTGTTCACTTTGACACAAAATGTGTCAACTGTGGCACAGCTGTTGTGTGGAATTTTTTTAAGGACAGCCCTTCACAACAAAATGTCGTCATCTGTACCATCTGCCATACAAGGCTAAGCAGAGGCCATGGCAAAGGCAACATGAGCACCACAAGTATGCGGAAGCACATGGCAGCTAAGCACCCTACTTAGTGGTTACAACAACAGGGTTTAAAAACAGTTGCTTCTGATCCAAAAATTGCCAGGCTACCTCTGATCCGTTCCTCACAATCAAGTGTAGATGAAGCATGTTCTGCTCATACATACTCCTCCCAATCTGCGGTTGAAGAGAGAATGAACACTAGTCCAGCCACTTTTCAGTCAGCGCCAACCGTCTAGTTGTCTGTGACACAGAGCTATGAGAGTCAATGTAAATACCATTCTTAGCACCCTTTTGCCAAAAAAATAAACGTGCACATAGCGAAGTTGATAGCTGTGGAGATGTTGCCTCTTAGGTTTGTGGGTACCGAGTCTTTTCGAGAGCTGTTGGCTGTGGCAGCACCACGCTACTCAGTTCCCAGCCGCCACTATTTTTCTCGATGTGCCATCCCTGCATTACACGAGCATGTTATAAACAACCTTAAGCATGCACTCACCAATGCTGTAAGGGGGAAATTACACCTAACAACGGACACGTGGACAAGTAGTAGTGGTCAGGGACGATACAGCTCACTGACGGCACACTGGATCAACCTGGTGGAGAGTGTGCCAAATTCTCAAACTGGACCATCACAGATACTACCAACGCCACGAGTAGCAGGCACAACATCATTCAGAGTGTCCGCCTCATCATATTGCTCCAGTACACAATCTGCATCTTCCGCTTCATCGTCCAATCCTGACTTGCCATCAACATCACGGCCAAGTTGGGAGCTTTGCAACAGCGCTTCAGCAAGGTGACAACAGGCTCTGCTGAAGCTGATCTGTTTAGGTCACACACTTCACACTGCAGCAGAGCTCTTGAAAGCTATAAAGCAGCAGACTGATGAGTGGCTGTCTCCAATGCAACTTCAAACCGGTCTTGTCGTCAGCGATAATGGTCAGAACCTAGTTGCGGCACTAAACCTCTGTAACCTTGTACACGTGCCTTGCATGGCTCATGTGCTGAACCTAGTAGTTCAGAAATTTCTTAAAACATATCCAGAATTAACAGACCTACTGGATAAGGTGCGGCACGTTTGCTCCCATTTCAGACATTCCTCAACAGCTGTTGGAAGTCTTTCAGCGCTTCAAAAGCACTTTAATTTTGCCAAACTCAGACAAATTTGTGACATGCCCACAAGATGGAACTCAACATTTCATATGTTAGCACGGATTACTGAGCAGTAGAGGGCAATAGCTGAATATCAACATCAACATGCCCGTCACACCGGCACTCAGCCAAGACACATTAGTACTCTGGAGTGGGTGTGGATCGCTGACATTTGTGAGGTGCTCGATAACTTTGATTATTGCACCAAACTGGTGAGCAGAGATCAGTCCATTATCAGTGTCACTATCCCCATGCTATGCCTGCTAAAAGAATCACTAATGAATCTCAAAACAGAATCTTCGAGGGCCCAGCGGCTGGCTATGGAGCCAAATTTAAACATTGCGGATCCGAGCCAGCAAAGCCAATATCATCAGGCAACACTGGGTCAAGAAGAAGACCGTGACGAAGACTATGAAGGAGAGGATTTATTTTTAGGTGTTACTGGTGTCAACCCTGATGGTACTCCCAACCCCAGCTTTATGTCAGTACAGCATGGGTAGGATGGAGAGGAGGAGGTGGATATAGATTTGGAGGCCACGATGGGTATTGCTCATCCTTCTGGTGAACCCGAACATTTGAGTCTGTGCAGCTTGGCACACATGGCTGACTTCATGTGTAAATGTCTGTCCGAAGACCCACGCGTGATTCACATATATCACAGCAACCTATATTGGTTGTCCAACTTTCTGGACCCACGGTACACGGACAAATTTACGTCGCTGTTGTTGCAGTCACCAAGGGGCTTAACAATAGATTACTTCAGGACGGTAGTTGTAGAAAAGTTGCTGACAATATCACCGTCAGACACCACTATCCCAGAAGTAGCAACTCTTTGCAACAGCAGCCATTGATCGGGACAGACACGACATCAATGTCCAAAAGAAGTGGCGGGAAGATGTCCAGAAACTGGGCTATGTTAAATAAACCATCGAATCAGCAAAGGCTTTTAGCCACGGTTACCATGTCTAGGAGACAGAAATTGACTAACATGGTCAACGAGTATGTCAGTGACAGTACCAGCTTCCTTAGTGACCCTTCTGTCCTGTTTAATTACTGGGTGTCAAAGCTTGAGACTTGGACAGAGCTCTCCTTGTATGCTTTGGAAGTGCTGGTTGCTAGTGTGACTTTTGAGCGGGTTTTCAGTGCCGCTGGGGGTATCATCACTGATACAAGGACAAGGCTTACTCCAGGGAATGCCGACAGGCTGACTCTGATCAAATTCAATAAGGACTGGATTTCACCACAGTTCTTAAGCCCTCCAGACGACAGTAGAAAAAGCTCAAGTCACATTAGCTTAAGAAATTGGATATAATTTTTCAAGTTTTAACATTCATACCTTTGTGGACAAGAAGTATGTCTATCATCTCAGACAGGGGCTGGCTGGAGCCTCCATCCCTGGGTGGCAGATTTGCCCTGCCGGCCCTGACTTGAGAAGCGGGGGGGGGGGGGTGCTGTCAGGTCTGACTTGAGAAGCGGGGTGGGGTGCTGTCAGGTCTGACTTGAGAAGCGGGGGGGGGGGGGTGCTGTCAGGTCTGACTTGAGAAGCGGGGTGGGGTGCTGTCAGGTCTGACTTGAGAAGCGGGGGGGGGGGGTGCTGTCAGGTCTGACTTGAGAAGCGGGGGGGGGGGGTGCTGTCAGGTCTGACTTGACTTGAGAAGCGGGGGGGGGGGGGGTGCTATCGGCCCTTACCTGATCAGAGACTCCCGCAACTCCCGCGGCCGGGCCGTCTCGCGTCATGTGCCGGCCGCAAAGCGACGCCCGCGGGCCGGCCCGTTTCTGTAGGGGGCGGCCCTAGAAGTGGACTATACCACCAGCCCAGGGGGCGCTTGCCCCCCTGCCACCTGGGCCAGCCCACCCTGATCTCAGGCGATTTGCATACTCATGTTCCTGAAACATTTTCCTCAGGATCCGCAAAATTCACAATAAGTTTGCTACTTTCAAATTTACCAGCAGATCCGCTTCTGATGATGAATCACCATTTTGTTTTGTCATCAAGTACAATACAGCCCCATGGGCTAATTTTTTGAGGCACCAAGCCTATGTCTGCATAGTGGGCATTGCATGTACTATGCTCCAAGTGAAATCAAGTGTATGGTATCGCCCCTGAGGCCTGCTTTATTATCACAAATAATAGACAGCCCCTTGGGCTAATTTTTGTTGGCACCAAGCCTATGCCTACATAGGTGGCATATATAAATTTGATAATGACGGCATCACCACAAACGTAGGTGCAAGCAGAAAATAATGTACTTACTTAAAGGGTTATCTGCCGCGACACTACTATAACATGATACATGACAGATGTAAGTGGATGCCAAGCTTACCCTCTAGTGGCCGCTATGGGAAACTAAGAACTCCATTTTTCATATTTAACTTAGGGCAGTTACTGCAATTCACATACCCATTGATCCTCCTGTTTCCAGTGCCACTCATTCATCTGTCATGTATCATGTTATAGTAGTGTCGCGGCAGATAACCCTTTAAGTAAGTACATTATTTTCTGCTTGCACCTACGTTTGTGGTGATGCCGTCATTATCAAATTTATATATTGCATACTTTTGACTGAGCTCCCACTGTATTATTTCCCCTTCCCCCATCCCTTAGTTTGGTATCCACACTTGGACACCATTGTTAGAGCCCTACACACACCTATTCATTGTTTCCAATCAACCCTTGGGCATATAAACCCATTCACATTCACAATTCACTAGGGCAAAGTGTTAGGACTTGGCAGTGGAGGCGCCTTGTAAGTGGATGCCAAGCTTACCCTCTAGTGGCTGCTATGGGAAACTAAGAACTCCATTTTTCATATTTAACTTAGGGCAGTTACTGCAATTCACATACCCATTGATCCTCCTGTTTCCAGTGCCACTCATACATCTGTCATGTATCATGTTACATAGGTGGCATTGCATGTAGTATGCTAAAATTACTAGGAAATGAATCTCAGGGCCCTGAGGACTGGTTCCATTACAAATTAAAATACAGCCCCTTCTGGAAATTTTGGTAAAGAAGATGCTTGCTAATTTACCTGTGAAGTTGGAACAACAAGGACATTATTTAAACTGTAGAGAAGTTTGAGGGCCTACACAGGAAGGATAATTTTTTTCATTTTCATGAGTTACCCGATCCCCCAACCCCTGTGGCAGTTAGCTAGCCTCCTAATGATACTTACACACTGACCTGTCACTACATTGCCTACATCATGGCTTGTTAGCCAAGTTTTTCAGCCAAGACTTGACAGTCCTTCCAACACTCTTTGGACACTCATCCTGGCTATGAGCAGCTGCACACATGTTAGATACATGTACACCATATGTTGTGTAAACGTTTCTACATTAGGGGGTGACCATACACACAGCATTATTTAAGTTATATACATTTTGGTCTAACATGCATATTTTCTACTGGTAGTCTGAAAAACAGAGTATTGTTTCACATCTGTTTGACTGTATTTTCCCTTTCTACCGTTTAGTTCAAAGACAAAGAAGACAGGTGTAATATTTTTTTGGGACTGTTCTTCGACAAACAACATGAGAAATATGAAGAACAACATTGACAGGCTGCTTCCCAACAAAATTTATTTTTTGTAAATTCGGATTGATTGCTAAATATTTACAGAAGTAAAGACTGTGATCCATTGTATTTTAAACATACAACAAATAGATAATTATTTCCATAAGTCAAGCCTCATATCCATGTAATCGCAACAATAGGACACATGTACAAATCGTTACTGAAGTACATACTGTTTTAAATTACATCTGAACTATAGAACAAAAGTAAGATTATTTACAGAAGAGTGCTATAAATTATATCTGAACCATATAACCAATCGGTTTAATGTACACAGAGTAAAGTCCTGAACAGAAACTTTCAAAAACCACAATCATACTTGCTTACATAATAATGACTAGTGATGAGCGAGTACTAAAATGCTCGGGTGCTCGAAGCTCGGGCCGAGCATCCCGAGATACTCGTGTACTCGGCCCGAGTACCGAGCCTAATGTTATCCTAGGGGAGACCCGAGTATTTTTATGAAATGACTGCCGGCAGCATGTAGAAACCCTAAAAATGTCACAAAAGTCTCAAGAGTGCTCAAATGATATGGCAACACCATGGGGAAGACCCCTGGAAGCATTTCTCACTGAAAAGTCACAGCTGTGAACAATCTTGTCCGAGTTTCACGTCAATTTTACGGAGTCACCAGAAAACCTTCCAAAATGACACCAAAATGAATATTTAGGGTGGAAATGTTAAGGGCACATACCCAATAGTGAGACACAACTGGTGTATGTTACTTTTTGTGATTACATGAAAGATTTTACGTGAAAACATTGTGCGGCACTCCGATGACCCTGAGAAGAGACGTACATGAAGCCCTGTCTTGACATAATGTGCCCATTTTGAGGAACTGGGTCTATGGTAGTATTTTCCTTTGCCAGGGCAGTCCAAAATTGGGAGGTTCACCATTGCCCCTGGATAGAGACGTGCAGGAGGGCCTGTAAACCTGAAGTGGGTGTATTGTAGTATAGCCCTTTGGCAGGGCAGCCAAAAATTGGGAGGCTCCACAATGACCCATGCATACAGACATGCATGAGGGCCTGTAAACCTCAATTGGGTGTATTGTAGTATAGCCCTTTGGCAGGGCAGCCAAAAATTGGGAGGCTCCACATTGTCCCAGGATAGAGACGTGCAGGAGGGCCTGTAAAGCTGAAGTGGGTGTATTGTAGTATAGCCTTTTGGCAGAGCAGCCAAAAATTGGGAGGCTCCACAATGACCCATGCATACAGACATGCATGAGGGCCCGTAAACCTGAAGTGCCCATTGTAAGGAAGTGGGTGTATTGTAGTATAGCCCTTTCACAGGGCAGCCAAAAATTGGGAGGCTCCACATTGTCCTGGGATAGAGACGTGCAGGAGGGCCTCAAAACATTTTTCCCATTGAAAAGTCCAGCGATTAGCCAAGGAAGAGGAAGACGACGTGGTGGGTGATCCAGTAGCTGACCCAACCTGGCAGGAGGATATGCAGAGCGAGGACAGCAATGCACAGGGGGAGAGAGGGGTAGCATCCCAACAGGCAGTACGAAGCAGGGTCGGGTCCGCAGGCAGAAGGCAGGCAACCGTTCCCCGGAACAACAACACGACACAAGGTGCCTGTGCAAATGTTATGTCTTCCTGAGTCTGGCAGTTTTTTAAGTTGGCTCCAGATGACTCTAAAAAGGCCATTTGCAACACCTGCCATGCCAGCATCAGCAGGGGTATGAAAACTAGCAGCCTGACCACCACCAGCATGATCAGGCACATGTCAGCCAAGCACCCGACTTTGTGGGAAGTAGAACAGAGTCGAGGAGCGGTGCTTGCTGATGTCACTGCTACGTCTTCGCGTGTTGTGCGTGCGAGCCAATCCCCTGTACATGCTGGCCGCGAACAAGCCTCCGGCCCTGCACCTGAAGTTGCCCACGCACAAATAACACCACCATCAAGCACGTCCTTGTCCCAGCGCAGCGTTCAATTATCCATTCAGCAAACCTTTGAACGCAGGCGCAAATACGCTGCCAACGCCCCACATGCCACAGTCCTGAATTCTCACATTTCGCGACTCATAGTGCTAGAAATGTTGTCTTTCTGGCTGGTGGAGACGGAAGCATTCCGCGACCTGATGGCGGCTGCTGTCCCACGTTATTCGGTCCCCAGCCACCACTATTTCTCCAGATGTGCCGTCCCCGCATTGCATAACCACGTGTCCAACAGCATCACACGTGCCCTGAACAATACTGTGTCAGCCAAAGTCCACCTAACCACAGACACGTGGACAAGTGCTTGTGGGCAAGGCCGCTACATCTCCTTGACAAAACACTGGGTTAATATTGTGGAGGCTGGGACCCAGTCTGAGCGAGGGACGGAACACGTCCTTCCCACACCAAGGATAGCAGGCCCTACCTCCGTCAGGGTTTCACCGACATTCTACAGTTCCGGAATGTCATGCTCTTCAGCCTCCTCCTCCTGCGCATCCTCATCCACTGTACCCTCCACACCAGTCCCAAGCTGGAAGCACTGCAGCACTGCCTCTGCGAAGCGGCAATAGGCTGTGCTGAAGCTAGTCTGCATAGGTGACAAACCCCACAATGCAGAAGAGGTGTGGACAGCTCTGAAACAGCAGGCAGATCACTGGCTCACACCTCTGAACCTAAAGCCAGGAAAGGTCGTGTGTGACAATGGCCGGAACCCGGTGGCAGCTTTGAGGCGAGGCCAGCTGACGCATGTTCCATGCGTGGGCCATGTGCTCAACCTGGTGGTTCAGAGGTTTCTAAAGTCATACCCAGAGCTGTCTGAACTGTTGGTAAAAGTTCGCCGTCTGTCTGCACATTTTCGCAAGTCACCTGCTGCTTCAGCCGGCCTTGCCGGCTTTCAACGCCGTTTGCGTCTTCCGGCCCACAGACTGGTGTGTGATGTCCCCACGCATTGGAATTCAACTCTGCACATGTTGGTCAGGATATGTGAGCAGAAGAGGCCAGTTGTTGACTACCTGCATCACCTAAGCCGTCGGAAAATGGGTCAAACTCCACACATAACACCTGAGGAGTGGAGATGGATGTCCGACCTATGTACCGTCCTCCAAAACTTTGAGGACTCCACCAAGATGGTGAGCGGCGATGACGCCATTATTAGCGTAACCATACTACTACTCCGCCTTCTAAAACGGTCTCTGCTGAAAAACAAAGAGGATGCATTGCAGGCCGAGCGCGATGACTTGGAGCAAGAAACAGTAGTGGGTGTGGGTGAAAACACACAGCCCAGCCTCATTTCATCACAACGTGCAGTGGAGGACTATGACGAGGAGGATGAAGACATGGAGCAACTCTCTGGCCAAATTGAGGATATGACATGCACACCAGTCATACCCTCGATTCAGCGTGGCTGGCCAGAGGACAGGGGAGATGAGGAGGAAGAGGAGGAGGAGGAGGAGGACAGCATGTTCAGTCATCGTGTTGGTCTGGATACTGAAGTGATGGCTGTTAAGAGTCTGGCGCACATGGCTGACTTTATGGTAAGCTGCCTGGCTCGTGACCCTCGCGTTCAGAACATCTTGGCTGACAATCAGTACTGGTTGGCAACACTGTTAGACCCATGCTACAAGGAGAACTTTATGTCTCTCATTCCTGAGGCGGAGAGGTCAGCCAAAATGCAGCAGTTCCAGAAGGCCATAGTCACGGAAGTTGGCAAATCATTCCCCTCACAAAACGCTAGCGGCATAGGTCAGGAATCGGTGGACAACCAAGGCGTACGGCCGAGAGGGGCACAAGTCCAATCCGCCAGAGGTAGGGGAACAGTCTTTACGATGTGGGACAGTTTTCTCAGCCCCTCACGTACCACAGCCCCTGAGGTGCGGGTTAGTGCCACAAGAAATGCTAAGTTTGGCCAGATGCTGAAGGAGTACCTTGCAGAACGAACAACTGTACTGCGAGATTCCTCTGTGCCTTACAATTATTGGGTCTTCAAGATGGACACGTGGCATGAATTGGCTCTCTACGCCTTGGAAGTTCTGGCCTGCCCTGCCGCTAGCGTTTTGTCAGGGCGTGTTTTCAGTGCCGCAGGTGGAATAATTACTGATAAACGCACCCGCCTGTCAACTGAAAATGCTGACAGGCTGACTCTGATCAAGATGAACAAGGGTTGGATTAGGCCAGACTTCACCACACCACCAACAAATGACAACTGAATTTAAATTTTGTTATGGGAATTTGCCATGTACCTCCACTCACCCATGGGTACACACTTCGGGACTTCCGAGTGTCCAAGTGTGGGATCAGTAATGTCCGTGGACGTGTACTCGGCCTGGTGGTAGGAAGGAGGATCAGGTTGGGAAATGTGCGGTGAGTATCACGGCTACTGACACTTGACCGTGTGGAAGACAGGGTGTTTGTGGAGGTGCCAATCTGACTTGAAGCATTATCCGCTATCCAAGTAACAACCTGTTGACACTGGTGTTGGTTCAAGAGCGGTGTACTGCAGTGGGCCCCAAGAATTTGGGACAGGACGTGTGAGCGAGTCGATGTGCCCCTTTGTTGTTGCGAAATTAGTGCTTGCACACGAGCTCGGCCTCTGCCTGCACCACCATCACGTTCACTTCCTTGTTCCTTGCCAACGCCCTTGCGCATTTTGCTTGAATACAGCGACAACAGTCTGGTGACTGTAGTGGTCACAGGAGATTAGGATTTTAGTCCCTAACCTGTATCAAGGTAGTAAGTACACCAGTCTGGTGACTGTAATGGTCACAGGAGAGTAGGATTTTAGTCCCTAACCTGTATCAAGGTAGTAAGTACATCAGTCTGGTGACTGTAATGGTCACAGGAGAGTAGGATTTTAGTCCCTAACTTGTATTAAGGTAATAAGTACATCAGTCTGGTGACTGTAATGGTCACAGGAGAGTAGGATTTTAGTCCCTAACCTGTATTAAGGTAGTAAGTACACCAGTCTGGTGACTGTAATGGTCACAGGAGAATAGGATTTTAGTCCCTAACCTGTATCAAGGTAGTAAGTACAACAGTCTGGTGACTGTAATGATCACAGGAGAGTAGGATTTTAGTCCTTAACCTGTATCAAGGTAGTAAGTACAACAGTCGGTGACTGTTCAGATCACAAGAGAGAAGGATTTTAGTATTTTAGTCCTTAACCTGTATCAAGGTAGTAAGTACAACAGTCTGGTGACTGTAATGCTCACAGGAGAGTAGGATTTTAGTCCCTAACCTGTATCAAGGTAGTAAGTACAACAGTCTGGTGACTGTAATGGTCACAGAAGAGTAGGATTTTAGTCCCTAACCTGTATTAAGGTAGTAAGTACATCAGTCTGGTGACTGTAATGGTCACAGGAGAGTAGGATTTTAGTCCCTAACCTGTATCAAGGTAGTAAGTACAACAGTCTGGTGACTGTAATGGTCACAGGAGAGTAGGATTTTAGTCCCTAACCTGTATCAAGGTAGTAAGTACAACAGTCTGGTGACTGTTCTGATCACAGGAGAGAAGGATTTTAGTCCCTAACGTGTATCAAGGTAGTAAGTACAACAGTCTGGTGACTGTAATGCTCACAGGAGAGTAGGATTTTAGTCCCTAACCTGTATCAAGGTAGTAAGTACACCAGTCTGGTGACTGTAATAGTCACAGGAGAGTAGGATTTAAGTCCCTAACCTATATCAAGGCAGTAAGTACAACAGTCTGGTGACTGTAATGGTCACAGGAGAGTAGGATTTTAGTCCCTAACCTGTATTAAGGTAGTAAGTACACCAGTCTGGTGACTGTAATGGTCACAGGAGAGTAGATTTTAGTCCCTAACCTGTATTAAGGTAGTAAGTACACCAGTCTGGTGACTGTAATCGTCACAGGAGAGTAGGATTTTAGTCCCTAACCTGTATTAAGGTAGTAAGTACAACAGTCTGGTGACTGTAATGGTCACAGGAGATTAGGATTTTAGTCCCTAACCTGTATTAAGGTAGTAAGTACACCAGTCTGGTGACTGTAATGGTCACAGGAGAGTAGGATTTTAGTCCCTAACCTGTATCAAGGTAGTAAGTACACCAGTCTGGTGACTGTAATGGTCACAGGAGAGTAGGATTTTAGTCCCTAACCTGTATTAA
>JARQOC010000005.1:127541029-127555749 GCA_033576535.1 Allobates femoralis
ATGAGAAAAGCTATTTCAGGTGTCCACTTGCAAGTTGTTCTCCTAGTTGCATCTTCTCTGAGGAGTGGCATCATGGGCTCCTCAAAACAGCTCTCAAATGATCTGAAAAAAAAGATTGTTCAACATAGTTGTTCAGGGGAAGGATACAAAAAGTTGTCTCAGAGATTTAACCTGTCAGTTTCCACTGTGAGGAACATAGTAAGGAAATGGAAGACCACAGGGACAGTTCTTGTAAAGGCCAGAAGTGGCAGGCCAACAAAAATATCAGAAAGGCAGAGAAGAAGAATGTTGAGAACATTCAAGAACAACCCACAGACCATCTCCAAAGACCTGCAGCATCATCTTGCTGCAGATGGTGTCACTGTGCATCGGTCAACAATACAGCGCACACCTCACAAGGAGAAGCTGTATGGGAAAGTGATGCAAAATAAGCCGTTTCTGCATGCACGCCACAAACAGAGTCGCCTGAGGTATGTAAAAGCACATTTGGACAAGCCAGTTTCATTTTGGAAGAAGGTCCTGTGGACTGATGAAACAAAGATTGAGTTGTTTGGTCATACAACAAGGCGTTATGCATGGTGCCACAAAAACACAGCATTCCAAGAAAAACACTTGCTGCTCACTGTCAAATTTGGGGGAGGGTCCATCATGCTTTGGGGCTGTGTGGCCAATGACAGCAACAGGAATCTTGTTAAAGTTGAGGGTCGCATGGATTTCACTCAGTATCAGCAGATTCTTGAGAATAATGTTCAAGAATCAGTGTCAAAGTTGAAGTTACGCCGGGGATGGATCTTTCAACAAGACAATGATCCAAAACATCGCTCCTAATCTACTCAGGCATTCATGCAGAGGAACAATTACAATGTTCTGGAATGGCCATCCCAGTCCCCAGACCTGAATATCATTGAACACCTGTGGGTTGTTTTGAAGAGGGCTGTCCATGCTCGGCGACCATCAAACTTAACTGAACTGGAATTGTTTTGTAAAGAGGAATGGTCAAAAATACCTTCATCCAGGATCCAGGAACTCATTAACAGCTACAGGAAGCGACTAGAGGCTGTTATTTTTGCAAAAGGTGGATCTACTAAATATTAATGTCACTTTTCTGTTGAGGTGACCATACTGAAATATTACTGTGTCCGTCATTTATTACATATATCACACTGAAATAGCCGTGGCAAAAACCCAATTTTAAACAAAAAAAGAGTAAGATTAAGAGGGGTGCCCAAACTTTTCATTTGACTTTACAATCTCTCGCCCGCTCTTGCTGCATGCACCTGAAGAACATCTCTAGAATTTGCTCCTTTCTCACCTTGGAAACCACAAAAACCCTCACTGTGGCCCTGATTCACTCCCGCCTTGACTATTGTAATTTTCTTTAAATTAGCCTCCCCCATACTAGACTCTATCTAGCTAACCATTACTCGGACACTTCTTCTCTATGCTAGTCATTCCACTGGCTGCCTATACACTATAGGATCCAATTCAAACTGTTTGTTCTCATCCACAAAGCTCTTCACAGTGCAGCACCTCCCTACATCTCCTCCCTCATCTATGTCTATCACCTCACCAGTTCTCTTCGCTCTGGAAGTAACTTTAGACTCACTTCTGCATTAATCCGAACCTCCCACTCCCGGCTCCAAGACTTCTCTCGAGCTGCACCAATTCTCTGGAATGCTCTACCCTAAGAAATTAGGTGAATCCACAACTTACATAGTTTCAGGCGATCCCTAAAAACATATCTTTTTAGGGCGGCCTATCATGATCCCTAGTCAAAGTCATCTAGACATAGCCTACCCGCTCCACCAGTCTCAAATGCATCACAAATAATGGTTGTTGGTCACTTATACTGCTCCTATCTGTTCCTCATCTCCTCAAGTTGATAAGTTAACTATACCATCATTGTAAATAAGCACCTGTACTTTGTGTCACTCCCACCTCGTTATGTGTGAGGTAGGCAGGTGATGGGTGGTGGTGTGGCACATATTAAATGGCTTAAACTGTTGGCACATGTGATCAGTTGCTGTTGCAGCAATCATGGGAGGAAGCTGGTAGCTATGATAAACACCGGGTATCTAGGCAGCCCGCGCTGCCTAGATACCCGCTGTTTATCATAGTTACCAGCGATGTGGAGGTGGCTCCCTGGTCCCTGGTCGCTGGGGAGATCTGCCTGTTTGACAGGTCCCCAGCGACCAGGTAACGACGCACCAATGATCCCTACAGGATCGTTATCGTTGTCGGGATTCCTGGTGCATCGTTGTGTGTGACAGGAGCTTTAGACTGTAAGCTCTTATGAGCAGAGCTGTCATTATTTTGCTCTAATTATTGTATTGTATTATGCTTTGTATTGTATTGTATTGTATTGCTTTTGTATTGTATTGTATTGCACTTTCTGATATGAATGTTTAAACGTGAACTTCTGTATTGTAAAGCGCTGCGGAATATGTTGGCGCTATACAAATTATGATTATTATTATTATTAGATACGGGGAAAAAAAAAACTTTACTAAATAGATACGGGACCAAAATCGAGTTTATCTGTCAATACAGAAACAGAAATTAGCTTACTACTGTATTTTTCAGACTATAAGATGCATTTCTTTGTGTCTAAATTTAAAGGGAAAGTGGGGGTGAGCCTTATAGTCCGTATATATATGGTGTGAGTCTATGGCTATAAGGGGGGCAGTGGCAGTGGAGCAGGTCACTGGAGGCAGGAGCAGGTCATTAGTGGTGGGAGCTGGCTGTAGAGTGCTTGTCGGTGACTACTTGGACTTGCAGATTAAGCTGCTTTAATATTCACTGCTCTCCCCTGCCCATCACCTCTTAGCACTCAAGCTAGTGCTGAGAGGTAGGCAGGTGATGGGTTGGGGTGTGGCACATATTAAATGGCTTAAACTGTTGGCACATGTGATCACCTGTTGTTGCAGCAATCATGTATACTAGCAATTAAAGATGGTGGATATTCAGCGCTTCCCACGCACACTGCATGTAAGTGCTAGATATCCCAGCAGGCGGCAGTGGACGGATGATAATATTCACCATCCATCACCACATTCTTCTCTTATCCCTGCAGCTGTCAGAGTGTGGAGCTTGGCGCATGACTATGATGTGGTGCGCTTACATGCTGCAGTGCTGAGTTGCCAACATGAGAACAGGACGTCTGCAGTGGGGGAGTGATGAAGGTTGAGTATAATCAGTTAATTATAATCAGTTATTATGTGTACTCCGTGATGAGGGCCAAATACTTAGAAGGGGGCCCATATAAAGTAAGTATATACCACAGTATTGCATTAAATAGAGAAATAGACGTTTTCCAGAAGTCGCAACCTTAGGCTAGCTTTTATATGGTCTTTAGGTGATGTGTTTTGGCTACTGAGTAGCCTTACTCATGATCATGAAATTTTGATCATTTTGAAATTTAATGTGCCAAAAATTGTTCTTAACCAACTTCTAAAAAGTAGAGATTTTCTTAGGAACTTGGAGTGTCAAGTTCCTACACTCGCTGGATAATCTGTTTGATGTGTAAGAAGGATGTGGTTTCTATATAATGTGATATATGGAGATATTTAAGGAATTCATAGTTGGGCAAGAGAAATGTATGATGGAGGTAGTCGAAGGTCTGAAATATAAAACTCTTCATTAAAGTGTTTACACTTGAGATGCCTCTATTTATCGAGAGTTTAAGTCTATGCCCTCATTCAGGTACTCCAATGTTTCTATTGGGGATATAGAAATTAGTGGAATGCTTGGTGCGAGATTCTTCTTATCAAAGGCATTCAAACTGGACACAGATAGGCTTGTGGAAGTGAGAATAGAGCTGTGCAATGGTGTGGAGAACAATGAAGCGTACCAGAAGACTGTGACATTTGTGGAGTTAATGTAGGATGATTTAGTTTGCACCCAGTAGGAAGGAGGTTCCTCTCCCCACCAGGGTCCAACCTGGTCAAGTTAAGTTAATCTAATATATAAAAGCCGAAGGCCACTTCCGGAATACCCGGAGGGTACTTCCATGATGGCCTTCGGACCCATGCTGACGACGTCACCAGTGCAGGGTAGCCGGCCGGCGCCCGGCTACAGGGAGCGGCAGAGGAACGATCCGCTCTCGGACGTTTCGTCTGCCCCCCAGCCGCTCCCCTCCAGCCTCTGCCCTCCAGCCACTAGCGTAGGCAGGGGGGACCCTTTGCCCGCCACCTGGGGGGGCCCACACACCCCCTGGGGGGACCCGTGCTACCAGCAGCGATCGCCGCGCGGCCAGAGAGGAGGGAGGACGGGACTTCCTGTCCTGCTGCTCTGCCCATCCCTCCTCTCCTCCTACAGCAGACGCGCTGTAGAAGCGCCCGCGGTGAGTGTGCACCCCCCGCCCATCTACCCCACTGCCTCCAGCCTCTCCTCCTCCAGCCTCTCCTCCTCCACCCTCTCCCCCTCCAGCCCCTGCCCCTCCAGCCTCTCCCCTCCAACCTCTGCCCCTCCAGCCTATGCCCCTCCAGCCTCTGCCCCTCCAGCCTCTCCTCCTCCAGCCTTTGCCCCTACAGCCTCTCCGGCTTCCCCTCTGCCCCTCCAGCCTCTGCCCCTCCAGCCTCTGCCCCTCCAGCCTCTGCCCCTCCAGCCTCTCCTCCTCCAGCCTCGGCCCCTCCAGCCTCTCCAGCTTCCCCTCTGCCCCTCCAGCCTCTGCCCCTCCAGCCTCTCCAGCTTCCCCTCTGCCCCTCCAGCCTCTGCCCCTCCAGCCTCTCCAGCTTCCCCTCTGCCCCTCCAGCCTCTGCCCTCCAGCCTCTGCCCTCCAGCCTCTGCTCTCCCCTCCAGCCTCTGCTCTCCCCTCCAGCCTCACCTCTCCCCTCCAGCCTCCCCTCTCCCCTCCATCCTCTGCCCTCCAGCCTCCGCTCTCCCCTCCAGCTTCCCCTCTGCCCCTCCAGCCTCTTCCCCTCCAGCCTCTCCAGCTTCCCCTCTGCCCCTCCAGCTTCCCCTCTGCCCCTACAGCCTCTGCCCCTCCAGCCTCTCCAGCTTCCCCTCTGCCCCTCCAGTCTCTGCCCTCCAGCCTCTGCCCTCCAGCCTCTGCTCTGCCCTCCAGCCTCCGCTCTGCCCTCCAGCCTCTGCCCTCCAGCCTCCGCTCTCCCCTCCAGCCTCTCCCCTCCAGCCTCTCCCCTCCAGCCTCTGCCCTCCAGCCTCCGCTCTGCCCTCCAGCCTATGCCCTCCAGCCTCCGCTCTCCCCTCCAGCCTCTCCCCTCCAGCCTCTCCCTCCAGCCTCTGCCCTCCAGCCTCCGCTCTCCCCTCCAGCCTCTCCCCTCCAGCCTCTCCCCTCCAGCCTCTGCCCTCCAGCCTCCGCTCTCCCCTCCAGCCTCCGCTCTCCCCTCCAGCCTCTCCCCTCCAGCCTCTGCCCTCCAGCCTCCGCTCTGCCCTCCAGCCTCTGCCCTCCAGCCTCCGCTCTCCCCTCCAGCCTTTCCCCTCCAGCCTCTCCCCTCCAGCCTCTGCCCTCCAGCCTCTGCCCCTCCAGCCTCTGCCCCTCCAGCCTCTGCCCCTCCAGCCTCTCCTCCTCCAGCCTCGGCCCCTCCAGCCTCTCCAGCTTCCCTTCTGCCCCTCCAGCCTCTGCCCCTCCAGCCTCTCCAGCTTCCCCTATGCCCCTCCAGCCTCTGCCCCTCCTGCCTCTCCAGTTTCCCCTCTGCCCCTCCAGCCTCTGCCCCTCCAGCCTCTCCAGCTTCCCCTCTGCCTCTCCAGCTTCCCCTCTGCCCCTCCAGCTTCCCCTCTGCCCCTCCAGCCTCTCCAGCTTCCCCTCTGCCCCTCCAGCCTCTGCCCTCCAGCCTCTGCCCTCCCCTCCAGCCTCTGCCCTCCAGCCTCCGCTCTCCCCTCCAGCCTCTCCCCTCCAGCCTCCGCTCTCCCCTCCAGCCTCCGCTCTGCCCTCCAGCCTCCCTTCTGCCCTCCAGCCTCTGCCCTCCAGCCTCCGCTCTCCCCTCCAGCCTCCGCTCTCCCCTCCAGCCTCCGCTCTCCCGTCCAGCCTCTCCCCTCCAGCCTCTACCCTCCAGCCTCTGCTCTCCAGCCTCCGCTCTGCCCTCCAGCCTCTGCCCTCCAGCCTCTGCTCTCCCCTCCAGCCTCTCCCCTCCAGCCTCTCCCCTCCAGCCTCCGCTCTCCCCTCCAGCCTCCGCTCTGCCCTCCAGCCTCCGCTCTGCCCTCCAGCCTCCGCTCTCCTCACCCCTCCTCACCCCTCAAGCCTCCGCTCTCCTCACCCCTCCATATGCAATGTACAGTATGTGTATATATGTGTGTATGTGGTCACTTCCCTCACTTTGTCCCCACTTCCCTCACTTTGTCCGCACACATACACACACACACACTCCGCTATACTTACCACCGGCCCTGCATCAGCCGCCGGGATCCTCAGTCGACATGTCGCCACCCCCCGAACTACTAGATCCAATATAGCGTCCAAAAAGTCTCGCCAAGATTCCCAGATGCCATATTGGATCCAGTCGTTTGCGGGCGGCGACATGTCGACTCAGGATCCAACCGGCAGGGAAGACGCAGGGTCAGTGCTAACTAGAGCGTAGTGTGTGTGTGTGTATGTATGTATGTGTGTGCTAACCACTCTTCCCACGGCGCTGTGCTGACCAATCTCACCGCACTCACTGCTAACCACTGAGCCACCGCACTCACTGCTAACCACTCATCCACCGCACTCACTGCTAACCTCTCAGCCACCGCACTCACTGCTAACCACTGAGCCACCGCACTCACTGCTAACCACTGAGCCACCGCACTCACTGCTAACCACTGAGCCACCGCATACTCTGCTACCCACTGAGCCACCTGTATGCACACAATTCATTTCACCGCACTCCCCTAACTATTAGTAAATAAACTATATATGGATTCTAGACTACCCGATTCTTTAGAATCGGGCCGCCATCTAGTATATAATAGTCATGTAAACCTAGGATGCCCAGTCCACTTAGTCCCTTTTGTTTCCCTACAATAAGGCTATGGAAATGTGGCTTTTTTCCCTTCCAAATGAAGGAATTTATAATTTGGTGTACTTTATTAAACAAGTTTTACTGAAGGTGAGTTGGTGAGGTTAAAATAAGAATTTGGGATAGAGAAAACATTTGAAAAGGAGGTATTTTCAACCCATGAGACTTCTTGCTTAGAAAACTCTTGGAATTCCTTGTCAATTGAGGATAGTAGATGTGTATGGTTTGTATTTAAAGAGCTAATCAATGGGTTTAGATTAACCTCTAGATAATCTATTTGATCTTTTTACCAGTGTAATCAAAACTGTTACTGTAAGGAGAGAAGAGATGTATGTGATATTACTGCGGAGAACTTGAAATTTGGTAATGTTAATCTTGCAGTATGATAAGTCTCCAAACTGGTTTATCATGTTTAGGGCTTCCCTTATTAATACTTCAAGATTTTTAAAATTAAAATTATGTAATATGTTTGGCGAGATGCAGTTGGATTGGCATTAAACATTGATGCCTTTAATAATGGCATTTTGCCTAATGGCTTGAGCTAAAGGTTTTACAGAGAGGACAAAATTTAAATGTTATAGGGGGCATCCTTGTCTCATTCTGCTTGTAATATGAAATTCCTCCGAGGTGACTATTAGCAAGTACTTTTGGGTAGGTATATAATGCACTTATTGCAGATATAATTAAGCCTGCAAAACCCATTTGACTCAGCACTGAGAAGTTGATGGACCACCTCACCCAGTCAAACGCCTTCTTTGCATCTAAAGTAACAGGTAAGGCTGGGGACTTACGTCTGCCCTCTGTTTCTATAAGATTTACCACTTGTCTCTTTTTTTCCGTTGCCAAACTGTCATGTCTGAAGCCCATTTGGTCTGGTGAGATAGTGAGGAAACAACGAAAGGTCAATATTAAGGAGGGAGATAGACCTAAAATTTTTGAGGGTGTCTGGAGATTTGCCAGCTTACGGAATACTGGTTGTTGAGAGCATTTTCTTGGGGAACCAGCCAGTATTAATTGCTAGTTGTAAAGTTTTTATGAAGGTTGGGGTAAGTTGGTCAGAGAATGTTTTAATATGTGTGTTAGATAGCCCATCTGGACCTGGAGTTGGGAGTGATTTAATAGTTGTGGTGAGTTATGCTAGAGTGAGAGGGGCATTCAAGGTTTCTAATTGTTCCTGAGAGAGGGAGGGAAGAACTAGTTTTGTTTAAAATTATTCTACTTCAGATGGTGAAAGAAAGAACTGTCCAGTTCTGAATATGATTGTATATTATACAGTGAAGAGTAATATTGCTTGAAATCGTTAGCTATATCTTTGGGACTGTATGGTTGTTTGTCTGGATAAGATTTATCTTTGAGATAGGGACTTTTGGCCCTCACAGCCTGGGATTTAATTCCACTTGCCAGTAACTTCTTCGCTTTGCTATTTTGTGAGTAATAATGAGCCTTGGTTTTCCTCAGGTTTTTCTCATGTATAGCAGGCAATCTTTCAGCTGAATGCGGTGGTCCCTAAGGGTGGCGATCTGTTCAGCACTATAGAAGAGGTTGTTTAAGGATTCAAGTTTCCGAATTTGTGAGAGGATATTATTGAATATCTCCTCTCTCCTTTTGGCTCTATGGCCAGCTTAATAAAGATTCCTCGCATGTATGCTTTTTGTGTATTCCACACAGAAAATTGATTATCTACTGAGTCAGCATTTATATCAAAGAGGTCTGGAATTTTTTTAGCCAGAAATTCTTTTGTGTGATGGGTTAGCGAGAGTACAGAGGTTGAGACTCCACAAAGAAGTCATGGAGCTTGAGTATTTTTTATAAATGCATATTGTGATCAGGGCATGATCGGGACAGGTTATTTTTGAGTCATTGATGATGAGCCTATATTGTCTAGCAGTGATTTACTCACCAGGAATATGACTATTCTAGATTATGAATTATGGAAACCTTAAAAATATATATAGTCTCTCTTGTTGGCTTGTTTCATATAAAACCTCTTTATGGGTTAGATGAGATAGTTGAATAAGTTGAATAAGTTGTTTAGGGTAAGGTGCTGTTGAATCAAGAGTATACAAAACATTACTCACAGAGGTAACATGGATAATATATCTGCGTTGTGGATCAATCTCAGAGGCAATGGAGAAATTTGCTACTGAAGAACTGACAAGCAACAAAACATCCCTCTGCTTTTTCTCAAATTAGCCTGGTCAGGCTGGGGTCACACATAAGCCCTTGGTCCGTTTTTGGCTTCATTTTTGTCATTTTTTTTTTCTAAGTCCAAAAACTGACAGAAAAACGGATTGGATGTAATAAACACCCTGTCCGTTTTTCTCTGGACCTCAAAACATTGCTCTGTCCGTTTTTGAGCCAAAAACGTTGCTAGCAACGTTTTTGGCATCAGTTAAAAAACGCATGCGTTTTTTTTACATGGGGCCCTATGGGAAACGCATGCGTTAATGCATGGCACATATAGGCACTTGCGTTAACGCACATGCGTTTTTAATGAAAAAATGACTAAGTCCAAAAAAGTTCAGAGGTGCAGGAGGCTCAAAAAGCACCCTATAAAAAACGGATTGGTGATGAAAATCACTTCCAAAAATGGACTTCTATGTGTGACCCCAGCCTAAGCTGAGGTGTCCGACTCTATGTGAGTTTCTAGCTATTAAATGGGTTTCTTTTGCACAAAAAATATCGCAATTATTAGATACCATCTCTCTCCACATTACATCCTTTTTTTGTGGGCTGTTTAGCTCGTTAACATTTAAAGTATAAATGTCATTTCATTGAAAAAAACAAACAAACAATAATGCACAGGTTGTTAATGATGGATCACATAGCAGCTAAGATAATGCTTTTTTGTGCCATATGACTGATTTTATCACATTTTTCTGTGCTCTTTAAAAAGCTGCATTTTTTCTGAGTCAGGATGTAGTGGTAAAAGGAAGGACTTGGATGCACAAACTCTCGGAGTCTTGTCAATAATTCAGGGATTGTGCAGTTTCTCCCATAATAGCCAGTGCGGGTGCAGTCACATTCATGTTGGTCCAGTCCATATGTCACGCACACTCCTTTGTGCTGGCATGGGAAGTAGCAGTTCACTGTGTTTGAGGCTTGGAAAGAAGAGGACATATTTAGGATGATGTTTAAAAATAGAAACAAGTGTCCTCCAGCCATCTCCACAGTTATGTTATATCCTTCATAAAGAACTTCAGTAAAGTGTTAAGGCTACACCCTGCTGTGTCCTCAGATTTATTTACTGCGTCACCTGTGCTGTGCTACATCAGTAACCATCATCAAATAGACTTTAAACTGGCCTGGGGCCTTGCTCTACCCGTGGAGATCTGTAATATCTTTGCTGCGTCACCAACCGCCACAGTGGATCTGAACCGCAGCATCGGCCATCAATTGCCGAATACCACGGGTGGTATCACAAATTAATTCTCTATATAAGCTTCCCCCATTTTATGACACCGTCATGGCCATGGAGCCAGGTCACGCCACCATGACATATCCCCAGAAGGAACTATCCGGCCCAGTTCCAAATACCCCACGGTCCTGGTGGTGGATGTGTCAATTTGGCATCACAAACAGGATGTCCCAACTTGGTAATCCGGGTCCCTTGCACCCAGAGACTATGCCATAAGACTGTGTAATGGTGTCTGCCAAAAAGAACAAGCAACATGTGTATGTAAGTGGGAGTGATGCAGCCTCCCAACCGGAGGAAGACCCGAACCAGCTGCCCTCGGTTGACCTGGCGTTTGTGAGGGCCGAAATGAAAGAATTGAGCCCCAGCTCCTAAAGACACAGATGGCAACAATGGGGAAATGGAGGAAGGCACTGCTGAAAAAGGTGTCCCAGCAGTGGGTGGCTCCACGACTAGCATCCCCAACCCCAGAAGAGGATGAAGACAAGCCCAACACCGGAGAGACCACAGCTGCAGATATTGACACTGCCTCGGTGGCTGAGGACACTTTAGTTGGGTCCCTAAAACCCCCTACAGCCCTCAAACCCGGCCAGGTGTTCAAAGATTTAGCCTGGGGCTGGACAGCAAACACTAGGGATAAACAACATATAGAAAGTTGTCCTCACAACGTGTATTGTTGTTTTGGCCTGTGGCCAGAATGAGCCCCTCCTGTGTGAACAATCTACAAAACCAAATAAAGAAGGAGGTTTCAGGCTCTTTTGTATCAGATATGTATCTAGAATAACCATGCTATGTTTTTTTATTATGAATTTATTAAAGTTAGTACAAGTACATATAAATTCAATACATAGCAATATATATAAAAGGATACATATACATCAATTCATTAAAAATGTCTCTTATCTTCATGAGCACTGATCACTGTATGAAAATAAAATGAATTGATGTATATGTATCCTTTTATATATATTGCTATGTATTGAATTTATATGTACTTGTACTAACTTTAATAAATTCATAATAAAAAACATAGCATGGTTATTCTAGATACATATCTGATACAAAAGAGCCTGAAACCTCCTTCTTTATTTGGTTTTGTAAACACTAGGGATAGCATGGCTGTCCCACTGCAGCCTGAACCCATGACCCGAGAGGTACATGGGGAGAGAGAGTGGTCTTCCGGTGGGAGAACCCGGGAGAAGAACTGATGGGGTTTTATGGGGAAGCCCATGCGGAAGAGGTCCAGGTAGAGACCCTGATATGGGAAGATTATTGCTGACAGCAGCAAGCCCGGTGGGAGGTATAGAAAAAGGAGCAGCAGGCTCAATGGAAGGCCACGGAGGACCGAAGCTTGAAGCCAAGAGACAAGTCCGTAAGGCTAAGGCCACTGACCGGGGCCCGCAGAAACAAGGCACTGTGGTCACGTTCGAATTAGGAAGAGGTTGTGGATTCATCAAGGAGCCTGGGATGGTCCGAGAACTATTCGTGACCCGGCGAGACGTAGAATTCCATCTGACAAGGGGACACGCCGAATGTGACCTGTATCCTGGGGACCACGTAATATTCACCCGGCATGTAGGCAAGCGGGGTTGTATTGTGTGCACTAGATGTAAGAAAAGTGCATGAGGAGATGCTGTCCCTAACATCATGCCCAGCAGTTCCAACCCCGGCTGCAGCACCAACAGCGCCATCCCTGGTTGCAGCACCATGACCAGTAGTTCCAACCCCGGTAGCTGTATCAAATCCTGCAGCTTCGACTCAGGTTAAAATGCGGACACAAGCAACACAGACCGCGGCTGCAGCACCTACTCAGTTTGTGTTACCAGGTGTGATGCATGCAAGAGAACTTTGCCTACCAGGAGGTTACAGGCCTAAGGAACTGCCTTTGAAACAGCAGAAGCAAGAAGTGGCAGCATAAATGTATATGGTTAGTAAATAGTTAGTTAACCTGGTTAGGTGTCAAATGTGCTAAATTGTATGTTAATGTGTGTGATAATATAAGATAGTTAGAGTTAGTTGAGTGTGTGTTAAACCCGATTATAAGTAAAGGATAATGTGGTCATGAACAGTGAATGGCCAGAACTTCTCTTGTACATAGTTAGCACTTAATGTACTCCTTGTTGGTTTTACAGCCAACATTGTGAGTGCGAGTTGAACACCGTGCACTTTACAGTTGAACAAAGAACAATAACCGTCTGGCGTGGCTGAAAAAATGTCCAACGAGGTGACCATCGATGCCCTGTAGCCACGCCCAGGGCCAATATTGAGATGGGTTCCCCATATTGCACTAAGGGCGGTGAGAAGGACATCCAGGTTGGAGATCTTACTGAACCCTGTTGAACTTAATTGAGAATGTTTTTATTTAGAGTAATGCTATGTTTTATATCCCCGTTATTTATGTGCAACGTTCAAGTGAAGAGTACCTCCCATAAAGGGAAGAAATAGTTACCTGTTTGACTGTTAAACTTGTTGAAATGCATTTCAGAAAAATCTTGCATGTCTTAACACCTGTTTTTAATCTGTTCCAGCCCACAGATGTGCTGTGTTTTACGGGTGGATGGATATGTGGCGCCCATGAGGGTCCAGTAGCCACAGACGTACTGCACCTCAGCCAGAGGTGTGGTACCCCACTCTTGCGTAAGGAGGGGGCACTACCCGGTACCCACACACTAGCATCCAACACCACACCATTCCAGGCCACCTGCGCTGTGCTACATCAGTAACCATCATCAAATAGACTTTATAACTGGCTTAGGGCCTTGCTCTAACAATGGAGAGCTGTAAAACTTTGCTGCACCACCAACCACCCCAGTGGATCTGAACCACAGCGTCAGCCTCTCAATTGCTGAATACCAAGGGTGGCGTCCCAAATTAATTCCCCATATAAACTTCCCCCATTTTTATGAGACCGCCAGGGCCATGGAGCTGGGTCACGCCACCGTGACATATCCCCAGAAAGAAGCATCCAGCCCGTTTCCGAGTACCCCATGGTCCTGGTGGTAGCTGTGTCATATACTTCATTGAAGATGCTGGGGTATAATATATTATAGATATTAGGGCATACAAATCACAGGAGATGCTGGGGGACAGACATCAGAGGAGACCCTGGGGCTGCAGCATATATATCACAGAAGATGCTGGGACATATATATTATAGAGATTCTTGGGCATATACATCACAGGAGACACTGGGGCATATACATGACAGGAGAGGCTGGGATATTTCATTTATAGGAGATACCGCATTACAGTAGGGCATATGCATCACAGTAGGGGGCTGAGGCATACATATCACAGAAAACTTTATGGCATACACATCACAGGAGACCATGGAGTATACTAATCACAGGAGATTCAGGAATATACACATCACAGGAGACACTGAGACTGCCACATATAAGTCACAGGAGATGCTGGCAATGGTGTAATTCATTACAGCATATGCTGGGGCAAATACATCACAAGAGACACTTGGGGCATATGCATCACAGGAGATGCTGGGGTTGGGGTTGTGCATCCCAACCCCCAGCTGCCTATTTGTACCTGGTTGGAAAGAAAAATATAGAGAAGCCCTTTTTTTTTAAATTATTTCATGAATTTCATTAAATGATTAAAAAAAAACTATGCAGGCGTCACCCTATTTTTGAGTCCAGCCAAGTGCAACTAGGCAGCTGGGGGCTGTAATTCGCAGCGCAGGGTGACCCAAGCTTTCTGCCCCCCCACTGCGAATTGCAGTCCACAGCTGCCCCAAAAAATGGTGCATTCATCGAAGCGCCATCTTCAGGCGCTGTATCCAATTCTTCCAGCGGACCTGGAGCTGGGTGGCTCGCTGATTAATAATGGCGTTAGGGCCAGCTTTGTATTATCAGCTGGCCCTAAGGCCGAAATTCTTGAGGTCACACCAATATTAGATATGACCACTATCAATTTCTAGTAAAGATTAAAAAAAAACACAACACAGAGAAAAAATATTGTTATTAGAAATAAAATGAAAAAACTTTTAGAGACTCCATCTTTATTAAAAAAAATCTTCAGTCCAATGTAGTCCACATGGATAGAGTAATGTCAGCTCTGCTACCTCGCACTACATAGACAAGCGTGTATGCAGAGCGAGAAGCAGGCTGATACTGACAGTGACAGAGTTCAATCGAGTTCATAGCTCAGGCCATGAACGTGGGTGAACATCACCGCTCGAACCCTGCCAGAAAAAGCCGAAGACACCCAAGTGCAATGAATACTGCTAGAAGTTAATGAGCGGCCCTGGAAGTAGAAGCGGCCGTGACAGCAAGACAGGAGGACGCGTTGCTGGACTGGTAAGTGTAATTATAATGTTTATTATTAATTTTATG
>JARQOC010000005.1:127555849-127560849 GCA_033576535.1 Allobates femoralis
GTGTGATGTCATGACCATGTGACTATAAAAGGCGGAGCCAAGTCTATATAGACCTTCACAATTTAGCTCACTTCGCTCCGCCCATTACAGTCACATGGTCGTGACATCACACAGGTCCTTTATACAGAGCATTTGGCATTGATTCAAGTTCAGTGACATACTGCATCTGCTAAGTGTTAACCAGCCAGATGACTGCTTGACTGTTGGCCCAGCTAGCTAATGAAAACATGAAAGTATCTAAAACTAGTAAAAAGGCCCGATGCAATTGCATCGGGAGCGCGGTGAAATGAATTGTGTGTATACAGGCGGGTGAGTGGCTAGCAGAGTATATATGGGGCTCTGTGGGTAGCAGAGAATACAGGCGGGTCTGTGGGTAGGAGAGTATACAGGCGGCTCTGTGGGTAGCAGAGTATAGAGGCGGCTCTGTGGGTAGCAGAGTATAGAGGCAGCTCTGTGGGTAGCAGAGTATACAGGCGGCTGTGTGGGTAGGAAAGTATACAGGCGGCTCTGTGGGTGTCAGAGTATAGAGGGGGCTCTGTGGATAGCAGAGTATGATGTGACGGAGGCTGGAGGAGTGAGGGGAGCAGAGGCTGGAGGGGTGAGGAGAGCAGAGGCTGGAGTGGTGAGGAGAGGTCCAGATGGAAGGGTGAGGAGAGGTCTGGCTGGAGGGGTGAGGAGAGATGCGGCTGGAGGGGTGACATCACCGCTCGGCGGCAGGACGTGTCTGCGTGCTGGGGCTGATCGCAGCCCCAGTCACACGGCATTGTCCTCTGCGGCGGGTTGGGTGATGCAGAGAGGGATCAGTTCTTGCCCTCAGGTCACACATGTGACCTGAGCGGAAGGAGCGGATTGGGCGGTGTGTGGTAAAGACAGGACGGTCATCCGATTGGTCTAGGACGCCAAGTCCTGGGCAATGGGATGGGCGTCCTGTGTGTACAACACAGCGCCCAATCCGCTTGCAGGGGCAGGCAATGGGAGTGAGCGGGGCGTGTCAGGCTTTGCAGGCTGACACGGTCCGCTCACTCCCATTGGCTGTTGTCAGCCACAGGACGACGTCCCTGGCTCCCGGCACCCGGCCACAGCCCGTAGACCGCTACTCCACCAGCATGGCGACATTGAGAGCCCAGCGGTGAGAGAGTGGCGAGGGGCGGAAGGCTCCGGCAGCATCCGGGCAGCATGGACCTCGCGGAGGGCGCGAGGGCGGTGGCGATGGTGCGGGGCCGACAGTTGGCAGGATGGCGGCGGTGTCAGGTAGTGCGGCTGAGGATGGAGGAGGGTGAGAGGCTGGAGGAGGATGTGAGGCTGGAGGAGGCTGTGAGGATGGGGAGGCTGTGAGGATGGGGAGGCTGTGAGGCTGGAGGAGGCTGTGAGGCTGGAGGAGGCTGTGAGGATGGGGAGGCTGTGAGGCTGGAGGAGGCTGTGAGGCTGGAGGAGGCTGTGAGGATGGGGAGGCTATGAGGCTGGAGGAGGATGTGAGGCTGGAGGAGACTGTGAGGCTGGAGGAGGCAGTGAGGATGGGGAGGCTGTGAGGCTGGAGGAGGCTGTGAGGCTGGAGGAGGCTGTGAGGATGGGGAGGCTGTGAGGCTGGAGGAGGCTGTGAGGCTGGAGGAGGATGTGAGGCTGGAGGAGGCTGTGAGGCTGGAGGAGGATGTGAGGCTGGAGGAGGCTGTGAGGATGGGGAGGCTGTGAGGCTGGAGGAGACTGGGAGGCTGGAGGAGGCAGTGAGGCTGGAGGAGGCAGTGAGGCTGGAGGAGGCTGTGAGGCTGGAGGAGGATGTGAGGCTGGAGGAGGCTGTGAGGATGGGGAGGCTGTGAGGATGGGGAGGCTGTGAGGCTGGAGGAGGCTGTGAGGCTGGAGGAGGCAGTGAGGCTGGAGGAGGATGTGAGGCTGGAGGAGGCTGTGAGGATGGGGAGGCTGTGAGGCTGGAGGAGGCTGTGAGGCTGGAGGAGGATGTGAGGATGGAGGAGGCTGTGAGGCTGGAGGAGGCTGTGAGGCTGGAGGAGGCTGTGAGGATGGGGAGGCTGTGAGGCTGGAGGAGGCTGTGAGGCTGGAGGAGGCTGTGAGGCTGGAGGAGGATGTGAGGCTGGAGGAGGATTTGAGGATGGGGAGGCTGTGAGGCTGGAGGAGGCTGTGAGGCTGTAGGAGGCTGTGAGGATGGGGAGGCTGTGAGGCTGGAGGAGGCTGTGAGGCTGGAGGAGGCTGTGAGGATGGGGAGGCTGTGAGGCTGGAGGAGGCTGTGAGGCTGGAGGAGGCTGTGAGGATGGGGAGGCTGTGAGGATGGGGAGGATGTGAGGCTGGAGGAGGATGTGAGGCTGGAGAAGACTGTGAGGCTGGAGGAGGCAGTGAGGATGGGGAGGCTGTGAGGCTGGAGGAGGGTGTGAGGCTGGAGGAGGCTGTGAGGATGGGGAGGCTGTGAGGCTGGAGGAGGCTGTGAGGCTGGAGGAGGCTGTGAGGCTGGAGGAGGCTGTGAGGATGGGGAGGCTGTGAGGCTGGAGGAGGGTGTGAGGCTGTAGGAGGCTGTGAGGATGGGGAGGCTGTGAGGCTGGAGGAGGCTGGAGGAGGCTGTGAGGATGGGGAGGCTGTGAGGCTGGAGGAGACTGTGAGGCTGGAGGAGACTGAGGCTGGAGGAGGCAGTGAGGATGGGGAGGCTGTGAGGCTGGAGGAGACATTTACTGTACTGAGCATGCTCAGTACAGTAAAAGGTCTACAAATAGGAAAGCAGGGGTTAAAAAAAAAAAAAAGTTAATGCTCACCTCTCCCCGAGCCCCCGCCGTCTCCTGCCGTGTTCCTCCAAGCTTCCGGTGGCTGCCGCAGGCTCCCAGTGTCTGCAGAGCTGTTCTAGTGCAGTTCAGGACCTGCGGTGATGTCACAGTCACGTGACACGAGGTTACCATGGAGTAACCTGGTGTCACGTGACTGTGACATCACCACAGGTCCTTGACTGCAGTAGAAGAGCTCTGCAGACACTCGGAGCCTTTTTTTACAGTAGTGCGGGTCTGCGGCTCGTGATGACGCTGCGCGTCATCACTCGCAGTCCCGCAAAGCATGTTGGGATTCGGCGACAACGCCCGAATTCCCAACTGCGGATTATATAAGTAGATGCTGTTTTGGGATGAATACAATGATTTAAAAGAAAAATGTCACTAATGAACAGTACATGATCTAAATAACACTGGGGGTGGTGTAATAACAAAAAAGGACATTACAGATTCCCTTTAAAGGTCACAGTTCTCTCTGTGTTATGCCACTACAGTCATGGCCAAAAGTTTTGAGAATGACACCAAAATTATATTTTCACATGATCTCCTGCCCTCTGGTTTTTATTTGTGTTTGTCTGATGTTTACATGACATACAGAAATATAATTGCAATCATATTATGAGTACCAAAAGGTTATATTGACAGTTAGAATAAGTTAATGCAGCAAGTCAATATTTGCAGTGTTGACCCTTCTTCTTCAGGACCACTTCAATTCTCCCTGGCATGCTCTCAATCATCTGGACCAAATCCTGACTGATAGCAGTCCATTCTTGCATAATCAATGCTTGCATTTGCCAGAATTTGTTGGTTTTTGTTTGTCCACCCGTCTCTTGATGATTGACCAAAAGTTCTCAATGGGATTAAGATCTGGGGAGTTTCAAGGCCATGGACCCAAAATCTCTATGTTTTGTTCCCTGAGCCATTTAGTTATCACCTTTGCTTTATGGCAAGGTGCTCCATCATGCTGGAAAAGGCATTGTTGGGCGCCAAACTGCTCTTGGACGGTTGGGAGAAGTTGCTCTTGGAGGACATTCTGGTACCATTCTTTATTCATGGCTGTGTTTTTAGGCAAGACTGTGAGTGAGCCGATTCCCTTGGCTGAGAAGCAACCCCGCACATGAATGGTTTCAGGATGCTTTACAGTTGGCATGAGACAAGACTGGTGGTAGCGCTCACCTCTTCTTCTCTGAATAAGCTGTTTTCCAGATGTCCCAAACAATCGAAAAGGGGATTCATCAGAGAAAATGACGTTACCCCAGTCCTCAGCAGTCCACTCCCTGTACCTTTTGCAGAATATCAGTCGGTCCCTGATGTTTTTTCTGGAGATAAGTGGCTTCTTTGCTGCCCTCCTTGAAACCAGGTCTTGCTCAAAGAGTCTCCGCCTCACAGTGTATGCAGAAGCACTCACACCAGCCTGCTGCCATTCCTGAGCAAGATCGGCACTGCTGGTAGTCCGATCCCGCAGCTGAAACAGTTTTAAGATATAGTCCTGGCGCTTGCTGGTCTTTCTTGGCCGCCCTGGAGCCTTTTTGACAACAATGGAAGCTCTCTCCTTGAAGTTCTTGATGATGCGATAGATTGTTGACTGAGGTGCAATCTTTCTAGCTGCGATACTCTTCCCTGTTAGGCCATTTTTTTGCAGTGCAATGATGGCTGCACGTGTTTCTTTAGAGATAACCATGCTTAACTGAAGAGAAACAATGATACCAAGCACCAGCCTCCTTTTAAAGTGTCCAGTGGTGTCATTCTTACTTAATCATGACTGATTGTTCGCCAGCCCTGTCCTCATCAACACCCACATCTGTGTTAATGGAACAATCACTAAAACGATGTTAGCTGCTTCTTTTAAGGCAGGACTGCAATGATGTTGAAATGTGTTTTGGTGGTTAAAGTTCATTTTCTAGGCAAATATTGACTTAGCAAGTAATTGCTGTTAAGCTGATCACTCTTTATGACATTCTGGAGTATATGTAAATTGCCATTAGAAAAACTGAAGCAGTAGACTTTGTTAAAATTAATATTTGTATCATTCTCAAAACTTTTGGCCATGACTGTATATGGCTCACTGCACCACAGTTAAAGGGTACCTTCACTGTCTCAAGTTATGGCAACACTGATCAATACAGAACTCAGCTATTGTGGGAAAGATTTATCAAGCTAAATGCACCTGAATTCTAGCACAACGTCAACCAAAAACGTGTCTGTAAAAACCTTAACCAAAAGTCAGCTAATAAGTAGCAT
>JARQOC010000005.1:129581150-129625944 GCA_033576535.1 Allobates femoralis
GTGGGATGTGGACCATGTGGTAGATGCGTGGTGTGTCCCAATATTGATAGGGCGGATTTGTTCTCTGACTCGACTGGTAGTAAAGCCTTTAAAATTCTAAAAAAATTAACTGCGAAACAACAGCGATTATATACTATGCGACTTGTCCATGCCCGAAAATATATGTAGGCATAACCACAAGACAACTGAAAGTAAGAGTCAGGGAACATGTCTTCAGGATTGAGGCAGCCAAAGAGGAGGGTTGTTCTTCTTGATTTTAACAAAAAAATTGTATATTTTTTCATTTAGTCCCATTCACTGTATATAATCTGAGGCTGTAATGGAGAAACACCTGTTGCTATGGATGCCAATAATCCACTAATATATTCATCTGTGAATACCAGGAGAAAAATGGACATATACCCTGTGATGTAAAATCTATGCTCCATTGAAGCATGATGTTATGTTATATTGATATTGCATGTTTCACATATTGTGTCTGTATATACATATTAGATGCTATAATATTGCATGTTTTATATACTGTGCCTTTATATACACATTGAATGCTACGTTAAGTGTATATTTATATTACCAGCCTAACATATGCTATATAGCTCCAATGGGTCAGCTTTGATCTGGTGATGTGTGTAATTACTCCTGGTAATGATACTGTGGTTCCTGGGTGAAAGGCAAGCTGTTGCAACTCCTCTCAGACCCCCTTCCGTCCTTTCCTGGGCTGTGTATAACGGTGCTGAGGGGTCTGCGTCATTGTCTGGGCGTCTCTATGGGTAGCAGTGATGTGGATCATGTGATCCCGATCTCTGCCCTCCCAAGACGTCGGAACACTGATTGGCCAATGGTCCTTTTTAATCCCTTCCTATCCATCCAACTACACACCCCCTAACAAAGGATTGGCTAAAATGCACATGGGTCTTGAATTCACTCTCTCTCTCTGAATTCACTTCCCTAGCTGCAGTAATCTGATTATTGGTAGACCCCCTCCTAGAACATGGAGAAGGGGATACACCATGGATTAGCATACATAGGGGAATAGGTTTATGATTGGTTGTTTTGCAGATGCTGCTAGCTCCATTTTAATTCTAATTGTGGACCTGCACATATGTTTAGATGGTGCAACATTTTTTGCTATCCCCAGTACCATCCAGGCTTCATATTTGAGAATTGTGGAATGTTATGTGGCACCCCACTGGTCAGTGTGCCACTGTAGGTGTACTGCACCCATGTCTGAGTGTGCAGTATTCCTGTCATTGGGGAGTGTAAAGTCAACCTGAGGCTCTCATCCCAGCATCCCTACACCTAACATAGGGGACCAATTAGCCACCTGTTACCAGGGTAACTGGTCCCGGTGGGTGGAGCGTTAGGGTAGAAGCAGCGGGAAAAACTCAGACAGTTACTCAGAGAAAGAACAGGCAAGAGTAGTCTAGTCTGAGGAGAGAAGCAAGGAACAAGTCTAAGAGGGACACCACAGGGAGGGCGCCCGAAAAAGAGTGGTGACCCAGACTAAACGAGGATACCCAGTGCTGGACCTTATCGACAGTCCGGGGAATCCTGGTCCACAACTGGGAATTGGCTCTGAGTCACGGTGCAGGCGAGTCTAACCCTGAGCCGTCAATACCGGTCGGTCGAAGGTGTGCCCAAGGCAGCCCCGACCTCGTCCAGAATGTGCAGCCCCGCCAGAAGCACTAAAACAGGTTGAGCTCCTTAGAGAAGAAGGGTACCCCATAGCACCCAACGGGCCTGGTAGACAAGTGGGTTGTGCAGGACAGAGCAAGGATGGTAAGGAGGCGCAAGCAAACACACAGAGGACAGTGAAGGTATTAAGGAAGGAACACTCTGGGAGCCTCAAAGAGACTTTATTCTCCCCAGTGACTACCCGGCCAGCTACCCGCAAAGACTGTATAACTGTGTACCTGAACTGCTAAGAATTGTTGCCAGTAAAGTACCCATACAGAGTCAGCAAGCGTCCGATGTCTTATTATATTAAGCTAATCCACAGAGCTGCTACCACGACAACCAGCACAGCAGCTACACTGCCAGGGGATCCCGCTCCGCCTGCAGGGACCGTTATCAACTGGCTGCAATACCACCATCCCCGGCGGTCTGACAGCGGCGCTGGTGAGATCAGTAGAAACTGCAGGTGGCATAACAAGACTTTATTTTCATATTTGTTTTCCCCCCTTTTGCCAAGTCACCCCAAGGTATGGGTCCGGGCAGGCCACCAGTGACATCCTCCTTACAGTAAACGCCCGGATACCGAGTTCCCATAGACCCCTGGGTGGGTCAATTACACCTGGGATAAGTTGTTGATGGTGTATAAAGCTCTAAATAGTACTTATATTAGAGAGGTGCGCTGGGCAAAGTGCAATGGTGCGTTCCTAATTTGGTTGAGTATACTGCTCCCTTGGTTTCTGTACACTACACTGTGTTGTGAGCTAATTGGTGCAATGTTAAGCAGGTGTCAGAACCTTTGGGTTATATTGAGGTATATATCATTCTTTATCCCATATAAACATCCAATTGTGATATACACAGCAACTCAGCGGTAGGTGTAGAATTATATCCCACATTCAAACAAGTGTTTGTAGGGTTCCACAATAGTGCCCAGCTATATATAAATTTTGTCTTACAATCGCGACCTTCATTTTTGTATAATGTATCCCAGTTGTATTAGGGCCCTTTCACATCTGCGTTTATTTGAAATCGCGGCAGATGCGGTGAAAAAACCGCATCTGCCGCGATTGCCGCATAACCGCTGCACTTGCGGCGCGGTTGCGGTAATCCCCATAGAAAGTATAGGGGGACTTGCGGCAGGTGCGGCAAGTGCGGTTTTGCACTTGCCGCAGGTGCGGCCGCGAAAAAAACCGCGGCTGACCGCGTTTTTTTTTGCTGCCGCACCTGCCGCAAGTGCAAAACCGCACTTGACGCACCTGCCGCAAGTCCCCCTATACTTTCTATGGGGATTACCGCAACCGCGCCGCAAGTGCAGCGGTTATGCGGCAATCGCGGCAGATGCGGTTTTTTCACCGCATCTGCCGCGATTTCAAATAAAACGCTGATGTGAAAGGGCCCTTAATCAAGTATTTTTGTACGAATGTAACTGCTCACACTGAATGCACTACAACTCTGGCATGCTGGTTTCAGTTAGCCCTGTATTAATCCTGATTCTAATTAAAGTTTTTCACTTTTTCTATATAAATTGGATCTGTAGTCAATTTTTCTTCTTGCTTCTAATGGTGTTCCAGCGACTGGTCCCTATTCACCTATTCGGAAAATGTAAATTCCTTATGGTTGTGGGGGAACTTTAGATATCTATGAGGTGGCAGTCAGGTGTGTGGTATATTGTAACTTCAGTTGTGCACAGGTCTATTTATGGCACGATGCACAGCGTTAAGCCACCACTGACTGGCAGCACATTTTCGGATTATCACCATTTTATAACCTGTTCAGACTGCACTTCTGATGCGCATTGCAATAGATCATTCAGCGCACACAGGCTGCCTCTCTCCTCGGCAGCACGAGTCGTATCTACCCAGATCGATGCACTGCCAAGAACAAGAATCTTTTGTTGAAATCAAGAGATCATTTCATGTCCTGATGACTCATTGTTTTGTTTCTACAGTAAAGGATATGGAGATCGTACGACTATTGAGAGCTAAGCGTTCCTAGGAACAGTCATTCAGGATAATCATGCAGTGTAAATGCCCCTTTAGAATACAGAAATTGAGAAGTTCTGCTTTCTTCCAAAAAATAGAGCAACTTTTAAAAATGGAGCATGCTTAATATTGAAAAGTCATCTGAAATCAACAATATAAACTCTGTCAGATTGTCATCATTTAGAATAACTGATGACAAACGGCTTTTGGAAATACAGTATAGTGACCTGTTATGTTGGGATTATTTGCCTATGATCAGACAAAAGTAAGGTATCAAAACATCAAAATGTAACATTGAATTCAACAGAAATGTGACTTTTGGTGCTTTCACATCTGTTTCAGCCAGCTTCACCAAAAATGCATGGGCAGGGGTACAATGGGGCAGGGCAGTGTCAGCCTGTTGAATTCATGACAAGATGCTGCATATGTGGTGCCCCTGCAACCAGGGTGGCCACAGGTAAGAACTGCAGCCAGGGAGGTGGAGACAGTTTTCTACAAACACCTTCATAAACACACCCACAGACACAAGACCCAACCTGGAGCCCGGGACTCTAGGCGGGCAAGGGGTGGTAGGGCCAGTCACGGTGGGTGGGACGTAGACAAGGTGACGGACCGGGTACATAAGGGGAACACCAGGAAGCAGTAGTCAGTAGGCCAGAGGGTGCTGAGCAGTAAAGACCAAGAGTAAAGAGCAGTAAAGTCTGAGGAGAACGGAGCAGCTGGGTCCGAGTAAAACGGCAGCAGTGCCAGAGGACGACCGGAGGGAAGGATCCCCTATGTACGCCGCAGTTACACGGGTAGGAAAGAGCCTGGTGATCCCTGGAACATAGGGACACTGGAAGGCTAGGCTGGGACCAGAGAGTCAGCTCTGAGGTGACCGTAGCTACAAGCCGGATCACAGACATACCGATGGGGAGCTCAGATTCCAAGTCTGATCTCCTAACACACGTGCAGGAGGTACAGTGACATATAGGGTTCAGAGCTTGCTACCCACACATAGGGAGAAGCCAAACAAGAACCCGAGTCACCAACCGTACAGCACACTGTGGAAGAACAGTTTAGAAGAGCCTGAAAGGAATCCGGAAAGAGAAGGGTCTGAGGCGGGAACCTGGCTGCAGTGTAGTAACTGGAAGTGTGGAGTTTAACCTGTAAGAGGCTGTACAACTTTATGAACTGTACTGTTAAGAACTTGAGTAAAACCCGGTGAACCCTGCCATTGTCTCCAATGTGTGATTCCTTGAATGTTAAACTGTTATATACCCTGTCAGGAGCAGCCCGACCCATGGCGGGCTCATCCATCCAGCTGAAGCACCATACATCCCTCCTCCTGGCAGAAGCAAGCAGCTTCCCCATTGGCCACAACCCATGGGTGGCGTCATGACAATCCCTGTAAATAACCCCTTTTACTTGTGGGCTCGGGACACGGTCTGGACCAAGACCGCCGTGATAACCACTGTGATACCCTAGTCCGGTACCGAGTACCCCGTCCCAGTGGGCTCCACAACTTGGTGTCACGAACAGGATGGACCCGGTCCAACAGAATCGGACTTCGTGTGCCTAAAACTCGAGATTTGGACTGTTCTACTAAATCTGTGCTTAATGGCGGCCATAGGAGTCTGAGGCCATGTGCAGAGGAGGCGTGCAAAAATCCCCCATCGTGGGCAGGACCGGGCCAGAGCGGGAAAAGAAAGGCCCACCCTGGCTCCCCTTAACTCTGGGGGATCCAGCCATCAGTCCAAAAGAAGAACCTCCGCCCCAAACTGCAGTGACCAATGATGATATGGCGGTAGCTGAAGAGAACGCCCAAAGAAGGCGGGGCGAGCAGCCATTGCGAGACATCTGGACAGAAGAGCAGGACGCCAGGCTGGGTGGTGCTATAGGAAGACCTGACGGGCCATGAGAATTAATATTGGAGAAACCCAGAGAGGGAGAGATACTCAGTGACCGAGGAACCATGGCAGAAAGTGGCAGAAAGATCCCTGAGGTCCAAGACACCCGGCGGGGTGTGTTAAGGCTGTTGCCCCACCAACCAACAAGGGTTCACGCTGAGCTAAGAACCAGGATCCAGGTAGACTGTGACCAGTCTCAGCAGTCTCTGACCGTGCAGCCCGGCTGGGCTCATGCCTCTTATACTACCCGGAGCAGGGAGAATTGAACGCTGGAAGAGCTGGAGGATGTATCCATACCCGAGGCTGTGCCCAAGAATACTGTCAATGTGTCCAACCCTCTCAGAGCCTTGGAGAAGGGATGCCTGCCGCTGCCTGAGCTGTTGATCCCGGCCCCTGCATCCATGGAGGTAAGCGGAGAGCAGCTCCGTTGCTGGTGGGAGCGTAATGGGCAAGAGGAAGATATGATGGGCTTCCCTGGAGACCCTGATGCTGGAATAGGCCCTGTAGAAGTAGTGACCAGGGATGAATATCTGCAAGATGCGCCCGGCGATGGAAGAATGAGGAAATGGCAAAAAAGGCCCAGAAAGAAAGAATTGATAGCCCGTACCCTGACTGCCAAAGCAGCTGCCCGGAGGGATGTCGCTGTAAATCAGTCCTCGCGATGTGAAGGACAGATAGTCAAAGTTAAGCCGGAAAGGGGATATGCTTTCGCCTGAGAACCCGGAAGAGACCGAAACGTTTTTATAAATTGGAGGGATGTGGAGGAATATCTCCCTTCAGACCACCTGGACAGGGAAATAAAGACATGAGAGTGGGTCTCCTACATTTTGTACAAGGAGAGAGAGGGCCATATGGTATTCGTGTGAACAGATTGTCCCTGAGACCCCAAAAGGATGTAGAGCCTTCTGAAACTATAGACCCAGATTCTACCACAGTACCTGAAGATAATGTAGAGTCGCAGCAGGAAGAATTGCCAGAGGCGATCATGTCTGACAACACTGCTAAGACCATGACAACCACAGGAATGCAAACTACTTTCGCCTATCTGTTAGACTGTTCGGTGGAACCGATGGTGTCGGTCCTTAGAAGAGAACCGGAGATATTACCCTGGAAGAAATGAAGGAACCTGGATTTGCTTCAGAACTGTAAGTGGGAATGTGATGTGTTCCTTATTGACCCCATCCCATTCCTGAATGAGTGAATATCCTTTTTCCTCTGTTTGTCCTTATATGTTAAAAGACAATTGATATCATAGACAGTGTAATTATATAATCATTCGATGTATATAGTTGGAGTGCTTTGTGTGCTCTCTGTTGGTTTTATGACCAGTCAGAACTGAGAGACTGTGTTGCCCTTTGTGGAAAAGGACTTGAACTGGGGCTACTAAGTGTGTTTTTGAACAGCTTTTTGAAACACGGTTGCCCATTTTTGAAGTTTTTTATTACTTTTAAGAAAGTAAAGTGACTCTTGTATTGAATGTTTTGAAGTTAACACTTAACTAGGTGTGCTTAGAGAGCAAAGGTATACCACAGGACTCTTGAGACTGTAAAGTACAATTGTGTAACCCGTGTCTGAAAGGGTTAAAGAAAGTGTGGTATAAGATGCCGGTACGGAGAGTAACACCTTGGCCACAAGCTGGTGACCCAAGGGCCTGGAGGCCTCAGCACTTATAGCCATAGAAAGTGTAAACCCTGTTTTGAATTGTATATAGTTAATATATGGTTCAAGTAACGTTTAAGTACCGTGCCTCCGTAACCGGAAGAAAAGAAATACTTAATGTTATATGTCAAATAAAAATGTTTTCAGGGGGAACCATGCCGGAGGCATGGGGACACGCTGCTTAAACTCCGGGGGATTGTGGCGCCTTGCGACCGGGTGGCCACAGGTAAGAACTGCAGCCAGGGAGGTGGAGACAGTTTTCTACAAACACCTTCATAAACACACCCACAGACCAAGACCCAACCCGAGCCCGTGACTGTAGGCGGGCAAGGGGTGGTAGGGCCAGTCAGGTGGGTGGGACATAGACAAGGTGACGGACCGGGTACATAAGGGGAACACCAGGAAGCAGTAGTCAGTAGGCCAGAGGGTGCCGAGCAGTAAAAACCAAGAGAAAAGAGCAGTAAAGACTGAGGAGAATGGAGCACCGGACCGTGCAGCTGGGTCCGAGGAATTGTCAGCGGTGCCAGAAGATGTCCGGAGGGAAGGATCCCCTATGTACGCCTTAGTTACACGGTAGGAAAGAGCCTGGTGATCCCATGATGTCGTTAGACATCCCTGCAACGTCACCAAACCAGTGACGTTGCAACAATATCGTTTATGATATCGTTGTGTGTGACAGGCCCTTTACACTACAAATCTTACTTCAATCCAGACAAGTTCATGGTAACGCACTAACTTATTAAGATTCCAGCACGCCCTTAACTGGTGTGAACAGTGCCTGTCTTGATGAATAGGGGTGTAAGAACAGGGTGTTCATAATGTAACTATGGAGTGGTTAACACTTGCCAGGTGATGTGGAAACTAGAGAAGATGCTGGAAATGCTGCCACTGAACAAGGTCGCTACCGCACTGTTTTCCTCAGTCCTCACAACTTTTCTGCAATCTAACCGACCGGTGGACAACTATACTGTGTATTAGTACTTATAACAACACTACACTGTATAGTTACTTTATGAACACCCTGTATATATGGCAATTACTGACAGACTATAGCTGCACAGTCCCACTTTGCGTAGTCTCATTAGGCTTTTATTTATGGGCTTGATGTGCCACATAAGGCTAGGCTCCCATCAAAAGTAAAAACAGAGCCCAGGAGAACAACAAAATAATGAATAATGAGAATAATGGTAGTACATGTAAATAACATAGGACACTTGGTTTACACTGATCAAAGAGCATAAAAGCCATCCCCTGTGACAAGGTGTAACCATTGAGATGGTCCTACTCTAATATTAAAACCTTCCCTTATATCATTGACATCAGTTTAAATAAGAGAAGGACAAGGTCCAAACTAAAGCCACCTGTCCATGGGAAGGTATATAGATATAATGTCTAGCTCAGAGGGGGAATCGTACCCCCATTTGTACAAGTACAAAAAAACACAGAAAAACAAAAACATGAGCCAATGTATAAGTTTTACCTGCAATAAGAGCATGTTCACACCGTGGTCATTTCACAGACAAAACCCAAGAGAAAAGCACAAAATGAGCATATACCTTATAATAAAATAAGTAAATAGTAATAGTACATGTAAATAAAAAGGGCACTTGGTTAACACTGTTTGATCAAAGATCGTACTAGCCATCCTACTGTAACAATCCCATCGCCATGTAGACATATGTTACACGAATACTTCTCATGAATGTCACATCAGACAGTTAAAAACAGAACATGGATGCCAAATGCGTTCCCAGGCTAAAATGGGTTTCACATATACTCATGATTAGATGATATTTCACATGTTTAGGGGGGAGTAGTAAAACTCCATTGTTTACTACACTTAATAGCATAGTCAACCGGAACTTTCAATAATGTAGGACCCTGCAAAAATATCAGCCAACAGTATATATTGTATCTTAATGAGAAGTAATGGACAACATATGGACTGTGTAATGGAATAAAATACATTTTTGGGACACGGCGCGTCTACTTTACCATTTGGTCATGTTAAATTGGTTCGGTCTCCCACTTCCACATAGGGGAGAAGCACGGCTGTGGTTGTATTGATAAGCCCCATCACACATAGCGAGATCGCTGCTACGTCACAGGTTTTGTGCTGCAACAGCGACCTTGCCAGCGATCTCGCTATGTTTGACACGTAGCAGCGACCAGGCCTCCGCTGTGACATCGCCGATCGTGTCACAATGACCTGGACCATTTTTGATCGTCGGGTTGCCGCTCGGCAGCATACATCGGTGTGTTTGATGCCTTAACAACGACCTCTTGGTGACTCAGAACTCAGCCACGTAGATCTCAGTCATCAGAATAGCTTCTGTGTGACAGGGTCCCAACCACTGCCGAGGTAGTTATACGGGTCGCCATATCGTTGCTGCATCGTTGAGTAGATCTGACTGTTTGACATCTCACCAGCGACCACGTAGCGATGCTACAGCGATCCTTACCAGGTTGTATCGTTGTCCGGATCGCTGGAACGTCGCCAAGTGTGGCAGGACCTATAGGTCCCTGCCAGGACACATGCACTACCTCTGTGTATCAGCTGAAATTACTTATATATCTAATTATATTGAACTAGCTGTGAGCCCGATGCAAAATGCATCGGGATTCTAGAACGTGCATTAATTTGATTATAGTAGTTATAGCTGTTAGCCTGATGCAAATGCATCGGGTATCTAAAATATGTTTATTGTTTTTTTAAAGATTTTTAAATAATAATCGCATCATCAATAGCAATAATATAAGCCATAGCATTATTATTAGCAGTAATAGCAGTATTAATACCATTATTAGCAGTATTATGAGCATTAATAACAGTATTAATAGCATTAATAGCATTAATATTAGCATTAATAGCATTATTAATAGCATTATTAGCATTAATAATAGCATTAATAACATTATTAATAGCATTAATAGCATTATTATTAGCATTAATAGCATTAATAATAGCATTATTAGCATTAATAATAGCATTAATAACATTATTAATAGCATTAATAGCATTATTATTAGCATTAATAGCATTATTAATAGCATTAATAGGATAAATATTAGCATTAATAGCATTAATAGCATAATTAATAGCATTAATAGCATTATTAATAGCATTATTATTAGCATTCATAGCATTAATAATAGCATTATTAGCATTAATAATAGCATTAATAACATTATTAATAGTTTTTAAGGTTGAAGGAAGACTTTAAGTCCATCTAGTTCAACCCATAGCCTAACATGTTGATCCAGAGGAAGGCAAAAAAAACCCCATGTGGCAACACTAATCTCCACATTGGGGGAAAAAATTCCTTCCTGACTCCAGATACGGCAATCAGACTAATTCCCTGGATCAACGCCTTATCAAAGAATCTAGTATATATAACTGGTAATATTATAGTTTTCAAGAAAGGCATCCAGGCCCTTCTTAAATGTTAGTAGTGACTCACTCATTACAACATCATGTGGCAGAGAGTTCCATAGTCTCACTGCTCTTACAGTAAAGAATCCGCGTCTGTGATTATGATTAAACCTTCTTCCCTCCAGACGTAGAGGATGCCCCCTTGTCCCAGTCTCAGGCCTAAGAGTAAAGAGATCATTAGAAAGGTCTCTGTACTGCCCCCTCATATATTTATACATTATTATAAGATCACCCCTAAGCCTTCGTTTTTCCAAGCTAAATAACCCCAAGTTTAATAACCTGTCTTGGTATTGCAGACCCCTTAGTCCTCTAATAACTTTTGTCGCTCTTCTCTGGACCCGCTCTAGTTCAGCTATGTCTTTCTTATACACCGGAGACCAGAATTGTACACAGTATTCTAAGTGTGGTCGCACTAGTGACTTGTATAGAGGTAAAATTATGTTCTCCTCATGAGCATCTATGCCTCTTTTAATACATCCCATTATTTTATTTGCCTTTGCAGCAGCTGCCTGACACTGGCCACTAAATGTGAGTTTGTCATCTACCCATACACCCAGGTCTTTTTCAGTGACAGTTTTGCCCAGTGTTTTACAATTAAGCACATAATTATACCTTTTGTAATAGCATTAATAGCATTATTATTAGCATTAATAGCATTATTATTAGCATTAATAGCATTAATAATGCCATTAATAGGATAAATATTAGCATTAATAGCATTAATAGCATAATTAATAGCATTAATAGCATTATTAATAGCATTAATAGCATTATTATTAGCATTAATAGTATTAATAGGATAAATATTAGCATTAATAGCATTAATAGCATAATTAATAGCATTAATAGCATTATTAATAGCATTAATCGCATTATTATTAGCATTAATAGCATTAATAATAGCATTATTAGCATTAATAATAGCATTAATAGCATTATTAATAGCATTAATAGCATTATTTTTAGCATTAATAGCATTAATAGGATAAATATTAGCATTAATAGCATAATTAATAGCATTAATAGCATTATTAATAGCGTTAATAACATTATTATTAGCATTAATAGCATTAATAATAGCATTATTAGCATTAATAATAGCATTAATAACATTATTAATAGCATTAATAGAATTATTATTAGCATTAATAGCATTAATAGCATTAATAGCATTATTATTAGCATTAATAGCATTAATAATACCATGAATAGGATAAATATTAGCATTAATAGCAATAATGGCATAATTAATAGCATTAATAGCATTAATAGGATAAATATTAGAATTAATAGCATTATTAATAGCATTAATAGCATTAATTGGATAAATATTAGCATTAATATCATAATTAATAGCATTAATAACATTATTAATAGCATTAATAGCATTATTATTAGCATTAATAGCATTAATAATTAGCATATATTATAGCATTATATAGCATTAATAGACATTATAATAAGCATTAAAATTAATAGCATATTAATTAGCATTATAGCATTATTATTTAGCATATAATAGATTAATAGCATTATTTATTAGCATTAATAGCATTAATAATACCATGAATAGGATTAAATTTAGCATTAATAGCATTAATAGCATAATTAATAGCATTAATAGCATTATTATAGCATTAATAGCATTATTATAGCATTATAGCATTAATAGCATAATATTTTAATAGCATATTAATAGATAATAGCATTAATTAGGATAATAGCTTAGCATTAATAGCAATTAATAGCTTAATAGCATTATTAATAGCATTAATAGCATTAATTATTAGCATTAATAGCATTAATAGATAAATTTTGCTAAGCATTATAATAGCATTATTAATAGCATTAATAGCATTATTATTAGCATTAATAGCATTATTAATAGCATTAATAGCATTAATAATAGCATTAATAACATTATAATAGCATTAATAGCATTATTATTAGCATTAATAGCATTAATAATAGCATTAATAACATTATTAATAGCATTAATAGCATTAATTAATAGCATTAATAGCAATTAATAGCATTAATTAGCATATTATAGCATTAATAGCATTAATAGGATAAATATTAGCATTAATAGCATTAATATATATTAATAGCATTAATGCATTATTAATAGCATTTAGCATTATTATTAGCATTATAATTTATATAAATATATAGCATTATTAGCATTATTAATATTATATATGCATTATAGATAATATTAGCATTAATAGCAGTTATTAATAGCATTAATAGCATTAATTAGCATTATGCATTATAATAGCATTATTATTATGCATTAATAATAGCATTAATAATTATTAATAGCATTAATAGCATTATTATTAGCATTAATAGCATTAATAATAATTATTAGCATTAATATAGCATTAATAAATTATTATATTAGCATATATAATATAGCATTAATGATAATATAGCATTAATAGCATAATATATTAGCATATAGATATATTAGCATTATAATTATGCATTAATACATTTAATTAGCATTAATACTTATTATTAGATTTAATTAATATGCATTATTAGCATTAATATAGCATTTACATTATTATGCATTATAGCATTAATAATAGCATTATTAGCATTAATAATAGCATTAAAACATTATTATTAGCATTAATAGCATAATTATTAGCATTATGCATTATTTTAGCAGTAATATTATATTATTAGCATTTTTTTTTAATTATTATTTTTATTTAATTATTTATTATTTTTTATTATATTTTTATTATATTTTAATTATTTTTTTTATTATTAAATTTATTATTTAGGCTGAGACCCATTCTCTTTCAGGTCCGCTAAAGGGCTAATTAATTAGCATATATTTAATTTTTTTAGTATTATTTTTATTGAATTATTTATTATTTTTAATTTATTGTTTTATTATTTTTTAATTATTTTTAAATTATTTTTTTATTATTTAAATTTATTATTTAGGTGAGACCAAATTCTCTTTCAGGTCTGCTAAAAGGCTTTATTAGCTTATTTTTAATTTTTTTATTATATTTTTATTAATTATTTATTATTTTAATTTATTTTTTTATTATTTTTAATTATTTTTAAATTATTTTTTTTATTATTTATTTATTTATTTTTTTAAGTGAGAGTGAGACAAGTTCTCATTCAGGTCCGCATTTTTTTTTTTTTAATTATTATTTTTATTTATTATTATATTTTTTAATTATTTTTTTATTATTTTTAATTATTTTAAATTATTTTTTTATTATTAATTTATTATTTTTAATGAGTTGCACAGTTTCATTCAGTCATTTTTTTTTTTATTTTATTTTATTAATTATTATATTTTTAATTATTTTTTTATTATTTAATTATTTTCAAATTTTTTTTTATATTATTATTATTTTTTTAGTAGTGAGACAGAGTTCTCATTCAGGTCCGCATTTTTTTTTTTTTTTTATTATTATTTTTATTTACTTATTTAATATTTTTTAATTATTTTTTTATTATTTTTAAATTATTTTTAAATTATTTTTTTATTATTTAATTTATTTATTTTTTTAAGTGAGAGTGAGGCAGAGTTCTCATTCAGGTCCGCATTTTTTTTTTTTTTTATTATTATTTTTATTTAATTATTTAATATTTTTTAATTATTTTTTTATTATTTTTAAATTATTTTTAAATTATTTTTTTTATTATTTAATTTATTTATTTTTTTAAGTTAGAGTGAGACACAGTTCTCATTCAGGTCCGCCTTTTTTTTTCCCCATTGACATACATTACCGGTGTGTCGGCGAATTTATGGCCGGCCACTGGTTCTATTTGTCGGCCCTAAAATCGCGGACACACCGCTAATGCATCTCTATGGGCAGTCAGCCCGATTTCGGATTGAACGCCGACCAATCAGAATTGAGTTGACGGCCCATAGACATGCATTAGCGGTGTGTCCGCGATTTTAGGGCCGACAAATAGAACCAGGTGGGCGGCCATAAAATCGCCGACACACGGTAATGTATGTCAATGGGGAAAAAAAAAGGCGGACCTGAATGAGAACTGCGTCTCAGTCTGACTTAAAAAAAAAAATAAATTTAATAATAAAATAAATAATTAAAAAATAATTTAAAAATAATAAAAAAATGAGGGGCTCTTCTGATTGGCTGAGGGCAGTATACAGCGACCAATCAGAAGAGGGCCTCAGATCTCATTGAGGTAGAATGGCGGATTTTTCGTCCATTCTATCTTAATGAGAAGGAAGAGGACGTCGGAGCTGGAAGTTGGCGAAAGAAGACAGAAGATCCCCGGGGCCGGACGAAGAGGCGGAGATGGCGGAAAGAAGAGAGAAGACCCCCGGGGCCGGAGGAAGAGGACGCCTGGCCGGACGGAGGAGTTGAGGATCGGACGGACGATCAGATGACTTGAAGGCATGTAAGTGATCGACGGGGGCGTTAGGTTAGGGGACAGCGGGGGCTTCGGGTGTAGGGCCTTAGGTGACAGCGGCGTTAGGTTAGGGGACGGCGGGGGCTTAGGGGATAGGCGGCGGGGCTTAGGGGGTATCGGCGAGGGGTTAGGATGCTGCGGGTCGGGGGTTAGGTGGTCGGGGCTGCTGCGGGGCTTAGGGGGTAGGGGCTTAGGGGCGGCGGTGGCTTAGGGGGTAGACGGCGGGGCTTAGGGGGTATCGGCGAGGGGTTAGGATGCTGCGGGTTGGGGGTTAGGTGGTCGGGGCTTAGCGGGTGGCGACTTAGGGGTAGGGTTGGCGCAGGTGGTCGGGGCTTAGCGGGTGGCGACTTAGGGGTAGGGGCGGTGCACTGAGGGCAGCGGTGGCTTAGGGGGTAGACGGCGGGGCTTAGGGGGTATCGGCGGGGGGTTAGGATGCTGCGGGTCGGGGGTTAGGTGGTCGGGGCTTAGCGGGTGGCGACTTAGGGGTAGGGGCGGCGCACTGAGGGGGTGGCTAAGAGCATGGGGCTGTAGTGTACACCGCTATGGTATACTACAGTGCCATGGCCATACGCCTGTCAGGTGTAAAGCGTATGGCCATGGAACTGTAGTATACCATAGCGGTGTACACTACAGCGCCGGGCGGCGGGGCTTAGGGGGTATCGGCGGGGGGTTAGGATGCTGCGGGTCGGGGGTTAGGTGGTCGGGGCTTAGCGGGGTGGCGACTTAGGGGTAGGGGCGGCGCACTGAGGGGGTGGCTAAGAGCATGGGGCTGTAGTGTACACCGCTATGGTATACTACAGTCCCATGGCCATACGCCTGTCAGGTGTAAAGCGTATGGCCATGGGACTGTAGTATACCATAGCGGTGTACACTACAGCGCCATGCTCTTAGCCAGCCCCTGTGGCTTTGTTAGCGAAGCGACTCGCAATGCCTGCTTCGCGGCCACGGGGAGAGTCCAGGAGAAGCAGCTCGCTCGCGCTAACAAAGCCACCGGAAGTTGCGCCGCTCCGACGGAAGTCGCTACGGCAATTATATAATAGATAGACCTGTCAGCTGTGCAACATCATGAGCACTTTACATGTTTTGATGCTGAAGTGACTGCAGTTAAAATATCACAGAGAGTCCCAGAATAGAATTTTCAATGGCAGAAATTTCTGCAACAATTGTGCAATGTGTGAATTCACTCTTACTTGTCAATTAACTTAAATATTTCCAGGCAGAACAATAAAGAAATATCACATTGCACAGTTCTAAAAGAGATGTTCCAGCATTGCTAGTTCAAGTGTTTTAGAACAGACTTGTCTGCAGAGCTGACAGATCCTCTTAAAAGGGAAAAAGGTTGAGTACAGTAATTTGTTGTCTAAACAGTACAACTGTTCACCACTAGATGGCAATATTACACTATTGACTTTTTTTTTTACTTTTAAGCAATTACATTTCCTTTATTACTTTTAAAAATAGCATTGATTTCTCTTTGGTGTTTAGTGGCAGAATAGGCTTGGATATCACAAAGGTTAACATCTTTTCTAGAAAAAAAACAAACTATTAAAAACATTTTATCCATCTGTCCCTCCATCTGTCCATCCATCCTTGTATTATGATTATCAGTTTTATGCAATCTTTTTATTACTCTTATCATGAAATCTTTACCTATATTTTCTAATCAGAATGCGCTTGATCAAGGCAATGACTGTACAGTAATTGGCTGTACTGGTTCTGTACAACTCTGAGTGACGGTATAATTGTTCTGGGCAGCAGGGGGTTACATAAGGACTTTGAGCTGGAAATGTCCAACTGCGAGGGGACAAAGCCTTTTCATTGGTGAATGGTAGATGGGTTCACAGAAGGAGAGAGAGTTCAGATCAATTTAACATAAAATTATTTGCATAGTATAGCACAAAGAACCGGAAAGTAGAAAAGAGATAATCAACTGTGACACCATATAACACGGAATGTCTGAGTGGTTTACATAATTTTTCCCATAAGTGAACATTATTAAATGCATGAAAGGGGCAGTCTAAAGGCTGGAGGAATTCAATCTAAATCACTATCTATTTAGTGCTACAATCCAAACAGATTTTTAATATGGCTTTTTTAAAACTGTCCTACCCTTTCCTGACTACACTATTGATTTGTTTCCTACTTCCTGTCTGATGATGATTTGTTTGAAAATTCTAGTGCATTCTTGGATACTCAAATGAAGCGTCATCAGGGCTGCGATCACTGTCACAGTCTCTGCATCCTCTCTGAAATGAATCGTCATCAGGGCTGCGATCACTGTCACAGTCTCGTGCCCCACTCTGAAGAAGCATCATCAGGGCTGTGAATACTGTCACAGTCTCGCCCCTCTGACATGAAGCTCATCAGGGCTGCGATCACTGTCACGTCTCTGCCCCTCTCTGACATGAATCGTCATCAGGGCTGTGATCGACTGTCCATCTCTGCCCCCTCTCTGAAATGAGCATCATCAGGCTGCGATCACTGTCACAGTCTCTGCCCCCACTCTGAACGAAGCATCATCAGGGCTGTGATCACTGTCACAGTTCTGCCCCCTCCTGAAATAACGTCATCAGGGCTGCGATCACTGTCACAGTCTCTGCCCCCTCTCTGAAATGAATTGTCATCAGGGCTGTGACTGTCACAGTCTTGCCCCCTTTCTGAATGATATCACATCATCGGGCTGCGATCACTGTCACGTCTCTGCCCTCTCTGAAATGAATCGTCATCAGGGCTAGCGATACTGTCACAGTCTCTGCCCCCTCTCTGAAATGAATCGTCATCAGGGCTGCGATCACTGTCACAGTTCTGCCCCCTCTCTGAAATGAAGCATCATCAGGGCTGCGATCACTGTCACAGTCTCTGCCCCCTCTCTGAAATGAATCGTCATCAGGGCAGCAATCACTGTCACAGTCTCTGCCCCTCTCTGAAATGAAGCGTCATCAGGGCTGCATCACTGTCACAGTTCTGTCCCTCTCTGAATTAGCATCATCAGGGCTGGATCACTGTCACAGTCTCTGCCCCCTCTCTGAAATGAAGCATCATCAGGGCAGCGATCACTGTCACAGTCTCTGCCCCCTCTCTGAATGAAGCGTCATCAGGGCCGCATCACTGTCACAGTCTCTGCCCCCTCTCTGACATGAGCATTATCAGGGCTTGATACTGTCACAGTCTCTGCCCCCATCCTGAAATGAAGCATCATCAGGGCTGCAATCATGCACAGTCTCTGCCCCCTCTCTGACATGAATGTCATCAGGGCTCGATCACTGTCACAGTCTCTGCCCCCTCTCTGAAATGAAGTCGTCATCAGGGCTGCGATCACTGTCACAGTCTCTGCCCCCTCTCTGAAATGAGCATCATCAGGGCAGCGATCACTGTCCCAGTCTCTGCCCCTCTCTGACATGAACGTCATCAGGGCTGTGATCACTGTCACATGTCCTGCCCCTCTCTGAAATGAAGTCGTCATCAGGGCTGCGATCACTGTCCAGTCTCTGCCCCCTCTCTGAAATGAAGCTCATCAGGGCTGCGATCACTGTCACGTCTCTGCCCCCTCTGAATGAAGCGTTCATAGGTCTGCGATCACTGTCACAGTCTCTGCCCCCTCTCTGAAATAACGTCATCAGGGAGCATCAGTCACGTCTTCCCTCTCTGAATGAATGGTCACAGGGGCAGACTGAAGTTCGACCCTTCTGAAATGAAGCATACAGCTGAATATTCACAGTCTCACCTCTCTGAAATGAACGTAAGGCACAATCATGTAATAAGTTCAATTCATCTGCCCTCCAAGAACTCATAGGGTGAATCATGTCCAGTATTGCCCTCTGAAATAATGCATCACAGGGGCGATCTATAAGTCTCTGCCCTTGAATGACATCATCAGCGATCACTGTCACAGTCTCTGCCCCCTCTGAATAGCTATCAGGGCGCAAACAGTCTCTGCCCTTCTAATGAGTTTCGGCTTATACTGTCCACCTCTGCCCCTCTCTGAAAAACTATCAGGCTGCATCATTGTCCATCCTGCCCTCTGAAATGAGTCATCAGGCAGATCATGTCAGTTCTGCCCCCTCTCTGAAATGAAGCGTCATCAGGGCTGCGATCACTGTCACAGTCTCTGCCCCCTCTCTGAATGAAGCGTCATCAGGGCTGCGATCACGTCACAGTCTCTGACCCTCTGAATGAACATCACAGGGTGCATACTGTACATTCTGCCCCCTCTTGATATTCATCAGGTGCGTCATGTAAGTCTTGCCCCCTCTCTGAAGATCATCAGTCGATCACTGTCACAGTCTCTGCCCCTTCTGAAAAGACGTCATAGGGCTGATCACTGTCACAAGTCTCTGCCCCCTCTCTGAAATGAATCGTCATCAGGGCTGCGATCACTGTCACAGTCTCTGCCCCTCTCTGAATCGAAGCATCATCAGGGCTGCATCACTGTCACAGTCTCTGCCCCCTCTCTGAAACGAAGCATCATCAGGGCAGCAATCACTGTCACAGTCTCTGCCCCCTCTCTAACATAACGTCATCAGGGCGTGATCACTGTCACAGTCTCTGCCCCCTCTCTGAATGAAGCATCATCAGGGCTGGATCACTGTCACAGTTCTGCCCCCTCTCTGAATGAACGTCACAGGGCTGCGATCACTGTCACAGTCTCTGCCCCCTCTCTGAAATGAAGTCATCAGGGCTGCGTCACTGTCACAGTCTCTGCCCCTCTCTGAAATGAAGCGTCATCAGGGCTGCGATCACTGTCACAGTCTCTGCCCCCTCTCTGACATGAAGCGTTATTCAGGGCTGTGATCACTGTCACAGTCTCTGCCCCCTCTCTGACATGAAGCTTCATCAGGGCTGGATCACTGTCACAGTCTTGCCCCCTCTCTGAAATGAAACGCATCAGGCTGCATCACTGTCACAGTCTCTGCCCCCTCTCTGAAATGAATCGTCATCAGGGCTGCGATCACTGTCACAGTATCTGCCCCCTCTCTGAAATGAACGTCATCCAGGCTGTGATCACTGTCACAGTCTCTGCCCCCTCTCTGAAATGAAGCTCATCAGGGCTGCGATCACTGTCACAGTCTCGCCCCCTCTCTGAATGAAGCATCATCAGGGCTGCGATCACTGTCACAGTATCTGCCCCCTCTCTGAAATGAATCGTCATCAGGGCTGCGATCACTGTCACAGTCTCTGTCCCCTCTCTGACAGCACACACAGTGCGCGCTTCTCTGTGTTGCTGGCTCTACTAATCTGAGCCAGCAATAAAGCTGACGCTATCACCTTGCAGATCACACAGTGCACTGCGAGCAGGTAGGAAGAGAGGAGCCCCTGAAACAAGAGTCACAGATGATGTGGAGCCCCAGGCGGGACTGGGGTACTCGGTACCGGACCGATCTGCTGCTGGGGATGTCACTGGTGGCCTGGTCCGGACCGTGTCCCTGGGCCCTCACAATAAAAGGGGATTATTTACAAGGGAGATTGTCACGGGTGACGCCACCCACTTGGTGCGGCCAGCGATGGGGCCGCCGCTGCTGCAGAACCTCCGGGGGTGATGGAATGGCAGCGGAGATGGTATAGTTCTAGTGGGGAGAACTGTATCCCCCGGGGCAGTAAGGGTTAAGTCTCTGGTGCAGGTTGTAACACACTTACTTCGCAGGCTGCAGGGATCTCTCCTCCTGGCTGCTGCTGACAGGCTGGATCTGTAGGGAGGAATGTTCTGCAGATAGAAGCAGGCAAGAGAGGCAATGCAGGGTTTCCAAAGCTTTACTTGTTGTTTCAGTCAGCTTACAAGTTATTGGCAGTTGTTCCACAGTTCTCAACACACAGTTGCTTTCTCCCTTTCCGGGTTCCCTTCTCTCCTGCAGCCAGGCTCCTCTCTCCCTGTGACCCCTCACACAATCTGTAAATGTTCCTTTCCGGGCTATGACTTCTCTTCCTTACACGGGTGTGTGTGAACACTGGACAGTATGGCGGTGACTCGGGCTTCTGTGAGTCCTAGTGCGTCACTTAGCTGCCTGTCCTTTGGGTTAGGAACTCCAGCCTGAAACTGAAGCTCCCCGTCAGTGAATCTGGGGATACCGGGTAAATCATCGGTCCCCTTCAGAGCTGACACTCTGCTTTAGCCCAGCCTGCAACAGTCCTCTAGCATGAGGCTCTGCCAGGCTCTTTCCTCTGTGTTCCTTCGGTATACTAAGAGGGCTTCTCCACCTGCTGTCAGTAGCTTCAGCTGCGGTCTAGGGCACGGGTTGCACCGTCCCTTCTCTTTCCTTTACACTCCCAGTGGTTTCAGCGTCGGACGGGCTTTCCCCCCCATCTGGCTCACACTGGCTCAGTACGGGTCTGCGCTCCTCGGCTTAGGCTCTTCCAGGACGTGTAATCTCTCTCTGTCTTTTCGGCTCGGCACCCTGGGCCTACTGAACTCCTTCACTCCTCCCCCTCTCTATATACTGTCAGTCACCTGACCTCTGGTGTGCCCAACCCACTCCTCATCCACCACCCCTCTGGTCTCATATAGTATCTAACCTCAGGGCTGGATGTAACCCCTCCTATGCGTGGGTATGTGGGCTGTGAGGGTGTAGTGTTTACTGTTGTCCTACCTGCCTGGCTGCAGTACCCTCTTGTGGCCTCCTGGACGCAGGGGCGCCACAATGACGCTTCATTTCAGGGAGGGGATAGAGGCTGTGACAGTGATCACAGCCCTGACGACACTTCATTTCATTGAGGAGGCACAGGCAGAGACAGTGATCGCAACCCTGATAACACTTCATTTCAGGGTGGGGGCAGAGGCTGTGACAGTGGCCACAGCCCCATGTAGATGGTGTGCACTCTGGTGGGGTGTTTGAGATGTCAGTGAAGGGATCCTGTGAACCCTAAGTCCAGTTAGTTAGATAGAATCACTGCACACTCATTTTTGCGTTGCAAGTGGCAAGTTACCTTATTGAATTTACATGTGATTAGTTGCGACAGAGACTGTCTCAATTAATCACATGTAAGTTCAATAAAGAAACTCACTACTTGCAATGCAAAAAAGAAGTGTGCAGTGATTCTATCTAACAATGACCACATTTCAAGGTGGGGGCAGAGGCTGTGACAATGACCACAGCTTCTGATCCCTGATGATGTTTCATTTCAGGGTGGTGGTAGGGGCTGTGACAGTGACCACAGCTTCTTATTCCTGATGATGTTTCATTTCAGGGTGGGGGTAGAGGCTGTGACAGTGACCACAGCTTCTGATCCCTGATGATGTTTCATTTCAGGGTGGTGGTAGGGGCTGTGACAGTGACCACAGCTTCTGATTCCTGATGATGCTTCATTTCAGGGTGGAGGTAGTGGCTGTGACAGTGACCACAGCTTCTTCCCCCTGATGATGCTTCATTTCAAGGTTGGGGTAGGGGCTGTGACAGTGACCACAGCTTCTGCCCCCTGATGATGCTTCATTTCAGGGTGGGGGTAGGGGCTGTGACAGTGACCACAGCTTCTGCCCCCTGATGATGCTTCATTTCAGGGTGGTGGTAGTGGCTGTGACAGTGACCACAGCTTCTTCCCCCTGATGATGCTTCATATCAGGGTGGGGGTAGGGGCTGTGACAGTGACCACAGCTTCTAGCCCCCTGATGATGCTTCATTTCAGGGTGGAGGTAGTGGCTGTGACAGTGGCCACACCTTCTTCCCCCTGATGATGCTTCATTTCAGGGTGGGGGTATGGGCTGTGACAGTGACCACAGCTTCTTCCCCCTGATGATGCTTCATTTTAGGGTGGTGGTAGTGGCTGTGACAGTGGCCACAGCTTCTTTCCCCTGATGATGCTTCATTTGAGGTTGGGGTACGGGCTGTGACAGTGACCACAGCTTCTGCCCCCTGATGATGCTTCATTTCAGGATGGTGGTAGTGGCTGTGACAGTGACCACAGCTTCTTCCCTCCCCCTGATGATGCTTCATTTCAGGGTGGTGGTAGTGGCTGTGACAGTGACCACAGCTTCTTCCCCCTGATGATGCATCATTTCAGGGCGGGGTGGGACTGTGACAGTGACCACAGCTTCCTCCCCCTGGTCATGCTTCATTTCAGGGTGGTGGTAGTGGCTGTGACAGTGACCACAGCTTCTTCCCCCTGATGATGTATCATTTCAGGGTGGGGTAGGGGCTGTGACAGGGACCACAGCTTCTGCCCCCTGATGATGCTTCATTTCAGGTTGCGGTACGGGCTGTGACAGTGACCACAGCTTTTGCCCTCTGATGATGCTTCATTTCAGGTTGGGGTACGGGCTGTGACAGTGACCACAGCTTCTGCGCCCTGATGATGCTTCATTTCAGGATGGTGGTATTGGCTGTGACAGTGACCACAGCTTCTTCCCTCCCCCTGATGATGCTTCATTTCAGGGTGGTGGTAGTGGCTGTGACAGTGACCACAGCTTCTTCCCCCTGATGATGCATCATTTCAGGGCGGGATGGGACTGTGACAGTGACCACAGCTTTTTCCCCCTGATGATGCTTCATTTCAGGGTGGTGGTAGTGGCTGTGACAGTGACCACAGCTTCTTCCCCCTGATGGTGCATCATTTCAGGGTGGGGTAGGGGCTGTGACAGTGACCACAGCTTCTGCCCCCTGATGATGCTTAATTTCAGATTGGGGTAGGGGCTGTGACAGGGACCACAGCTTCTGCCCCTTGATGATGCTTCATTTCAGGTTGGGGTACGGGCTGTGACAGTGATCACAGCTTTTTCCCTCTGATGATGCTTCATTTCAGGTTGGAGTACGGGCTGTGACAGTGACCACACCTTCTGCCCCTGGTGATGTTTCATTTCAGGATGGTGGTAGTGGCTGTGACAGTGACCACAGCTTCTTCCCTCCCCCTGATGATGCTTCATTTCAGGGTGGTGGTAGTGGCTGTGACAGTGACCACAGCTTCTTCCCCCTGATGATGCATCATTTCAGGGTGGGCTAGGGGCTGTGACAGTGACCACACCTTCTTACCCCTGATGATGCTTCATTTCAGGGTGGGGGTAGTGGCTGTGACAGTGACCACAGTTTCTGCCCCTTAATTGACATTTCATTTGGGGGGGGGCAGAGGCTGTGACAGGGATCGCAGCCCTGATAACGCTTCATTTGAGTATCCCATCATGCACTTGAATTCTCAAATGAAGCATCATCAGACAGGAAGTAGATGGAAACAAATAAATAGTGAAGTCAGAGAAGAAAGGGATGGATATTTTTAATACAGCCATATTAGAAATTAGTTTAGATTGGGGCAGTAAGTAAATAAGGATTTCGATTGAAATGTCTTCAGCCTTCGGACCACCCCTTTAAGAGAACTGCTCACATTATTGCTGTTGTCCGAACCATGGGTGACACAAATCAAAGATTACAGGAAAAAATAGTTTTTTTTTTATCGGCTTGTGGAGCGCTAAATGAATTACAAGCAGAGCGTCAACTAAAATCAGACCTTTATTGGCCCCTTGTGCTGCCACAACATGTTTCAACAGTAGTCTACTGTCTTCCTGACAAGGGGCCAATAAAGTTCTGATTTTAGTTGACGCTCTGCTTGTGATTCATTTAGCGCTCCACAAGCTTTTTTTCGTGTATGCTACCACTCCCTCTGGCAGTTCGGCAGGACCTGCTCTAGTGGATCACAGCACCTAATAAGCTGAAGGACCTGTGGACATCATGCTGAGGAACCGCAGGACCGACATAGGAGGATGTCGCCACCCGGGCACCACGACCAGAGGACATAAATTCCATGGGAGGCTTTATCTGGGGTTGTGCGGGGGCGCACAACCCCCCAAGGTGAGCGGCTAACAGCCCCCCTTAATTCTTATTCCTGGAAGGTCCTTTCACAGGGAGCGCTCTCTTTTCTCTTTTTTGACAAATCAAAGATTGACTCCCTCATTATAAGAAGAGAAAAATATATTTACATAGTTAATTGAGTAGAAAAAGACAAATGCCCTTCAAGATCAACCAAGAGATGTGACAGGATATGGGAAAGGAATATGGGTACATCCATAATACATACATCCGGTGCGCCCCAAAAGATCTTTCTCCCCATGATCCCAATTTTTGTTCCAATGCATCAAACAAATAAGAACTATAATTCAGAAACAAATTTAGTTTTAGAAAAAAATACATAGTTGAAAAAATATCTTTGAAAAGATGACTTGTCGTGGAAGTATGAGCCCACTGGCTTCTCCTCCATTCCAGAGTGACACCTGTCAGTCTATCTGAGTTGCCGCATTTCAGAATAAAACTTGTTTATAAAGAGGGACGTCTTTATATTTGGAACATTAGACAAATTCCCTTTAAATACCCAAAAGTAGAAAGAGTGATACAGTTTTCATCTAGAAGTTTATTATTGGATTGAAGGGTTTCATTTCTATGGAATTTTATAAAGCTTGTTATTCCCATCCTTACCACTAGAGGGTAGTAGGTACATAATAATTGTCTGTGTCAGACTTGTTCTTCCTTCTTCATTGCTGATCATTGGTGAATAGATGACTAATAAGCAAATGGCAAAATGAAATTTGTTCTGGAAACACGTAAAAATTTACCAAAAATAATATTAACAGATGAGAATTATCTCATTTCAAACAAGTCAGTTGATAAAGATATGGATCATAACTAACAAGTAGAGGTTTCTGTGGGTGATTGTAGCTTTTAAGTACCGTATATACTCGTGTATAAGCCGAGTTTTTCAGCCCAAAATTTGGGCTGAAAAGTCCCCCCCTCGGCTTATACACGAGTCATATATGGATGGGCTGTGTCCCGGGGGCTGTGGAGGCTGGAGGAGGCGGGGGGGGGCTGCTGTATGAGCGGCCCCGTCACGTGGGGCCACTCATTATATATGCACTGCTTCCCCCTGTCAATCAGCGGCAGGGGGAAGCAGTGCATATGGCCCCCCCAAAAGCTGGCAGTCACCCCCCCTTGTAAGGGCCCCCCCCGCTGCTTATACATTACCATCCCGGTGTTCTGATCGGCGCCGCTCCTCGGTGCGTCTTCATCCTCCCGTCCGCGCTCGCTGCATCCATCCGGGTTCTCCGGCTGTCGCAGCGATATGACGTCATCGCGCGACCGCCGGAGATCCTGGATGCAGCAAGCGAGGACGGGAGGATGAAGAAGAAGCACCGAGGAGCGGCGCCGATCAGAACACCGGGATGGTAATGTATAAGCAGCGGGGGGGAGGCCTTACAAGGGGGGACAGTGCCAGCTTTTGGGGGCTGTTGGTACCCTCAGGGGGCTGCTGGGTACCCCCTGGGGGCTGTTGGTACCCCCAGGGGGCTGTTGGTACCCCCAGGGGGCTGCTGGGTACCCCCAGGGGGCTGTTGGTACCCCCAGGGGGCTGCTGGGTACCCCCTGGGGGCTGTTGGTACCCCCTGGGGGCTGTTGGTACCCCCAGGGGGCTGCTGGGTACCCCCTGGGGGCTGTTGGTACCCCCAGGGGGCTGTTGGTAACCCCTGGGGGCTGTTGGTACCCCCTGGGGGCTGTTGGTACCTCCAGGGGGCTGCTGGTACCCCCAGGGGGCTGCTGGGTACCCCCTGGGGGCTGTTGGTACCCCCAGGGGGCTGCTGGGTACCCCCTGGGGGCTGCTATATGTACCCCTGGGGGCCTGCTGTATACCACTGGGGCTGCTGTATACTACCACTGGGGCTGCTGGGGCTCCTGTATACTACCACTGGGGCTGCTGTATACTACCACTGGGGCTGCTGGGGCTCCTGTATACTACCACTGGGGCTGCTGGGGCTCCTGTATACTACCACTGGGGCTGCTGGGGCTCCTGTATACTACCACTGGGGCTGCTGGGGCTCCTGTATACTACCACTGGGGCTGCTGTATACTACCACTGGGGCTGCTGGGGCTCCTGTACACTACCACTGGGGCTGCTGGGGAATCTGTATACTACCACTGGGGCTGCTGGGGCTCCTGTATACTACCACTGGGGCTGCTGGGGACTCTGTATACTACCACTGGGGCTGCTGGGGAATCTGTATACTACCACTTGGGCTGCTGTATACTACCACTGGGGGGCCTGTATACCACACTGCTGGGGGCTGTATACCTGTGCTGGGGTCCACCCTCGGCTTATACACGAGTCAATAGTTTTTTCCAGATTTTTGGGGCAAAAGTAGGGGGGTCGGCTTATACACGGGTCGGCTTATACACGAGTATATACGGTATGTGAAATGTTATTTTTATTTTGGCATTACATCTCCAGTGTATGGTGGAGGCAGGGGAGGGGGGGGAAGGTCTAAGTTACGTTCTGCGGCTGACAAACAGTTTCAGATAGCAATCCAATGACACTGGCGGTATTTTTTGTATATTCGGACACATACAGGGTTGCAATGTGAAGAGAAAAAAACTAATTTTTCTGGACCTATATGAAAGTGAGAATGAAGACTTGTAGGAAATGTGTTGACATACTGTACATAAAGCTGGAGGGGAAAGTCACATGAAACTTGGAGCTTATGCCTTTGGACCATTTGGCTATGGAATACTTTTATTGGATTAAAAGTCTGACATCCCTGCTATGCATTGTAATGAACATAGGAAAAAAGCATTCCTAATATCTTGGAGGAGTTACATACAATATATTCAGCTCACTTAATTCATCATTTTTGTCAGTAGACCCAGGGTTGAGTAAAAAAAAATAAAGAACCCTATCCTCACCTCAGAGGACCAGAGCTGCTCCTCCACATTCATTACTATGTCACCTGCTGGTCTCGAGACATCAACATCCGAGGACGGAGTCGCATGACCATGCTGCCAATCATACGGTGCTGAATAGCGTTGAAGCCTTCACACTTGGTCCAACCAAAGAAGCCGCTCTGATAGAATGCCATGATGATTCCCGGAGACCAGCTGGGGGACACGATACAAAGTGCGGAGAAGGGGTGCTGCTCTGACCAGTGAGTGTAGGGCTCTTTTTATCCTACTCAGGATGTGAAATAACTTTTAGGGTTCCTTTACACGCCGCGATATGTCGCCCTGTGACAATCGCCGTCAAAATCCCTCCCAATTGCGGCGTGTAATTGGGGAATTTGGCGGCAATATGTTGCCGCGCGCCGGTCACCTGATTTCAGAGCGCTACCTACTCCTTTTGGTGGAGGGATTTTCATAATTTCTTCCTTAGTAAAGTCTTCCTGTTCAGTAAGATTCTTGGTTCGTCTTGCACCTCTTTTGAGGTCTAGCCACAGATTTTCAATGATGTTCAGATCAGGGGACTGTGAGGGCCATTGTAAAACCTTCAGCTTGCGCCTTTTGAGGTAGTCTGTTGTGGATTTTAACGTGTTAGGATCATTATCCATTTGTTGAAGCCATCCTCTTTTCAACGTCATAATTTAGAGATGGTGTTATGCTTTGTCAAGAATTTGTTGAAATTTCATTGAATCAGTTCTTCCCTCTATCTTATAAACTGTTCCCTGTCATATTAATTACAACAAAACCCAAGTGCATGATCTATTCCATGACTAATGGTTGGCGGGATGTTCTTTTCCTGAAATTCTATGCCCTTTTTTCTGCACACATTCCTTTGGTGATTGTGGCCAATGAGTTCTATTTTATCCTCATTGGTTCTCAGGACTTGCTTCCAAAATGCATCAGCTTGCTTAGATGTTTTTTGATACTTCTGACACTGAATTTTATGGTGAGGATGCAGGAGAGGTTTTCTTCTGATGACACTTTCATGAAGGTTATATTTGTGCAGGTATCTCTGAACAGTTGAACAATGTACCATAATCCATAGTCTGCTAAATCAATAAGAAAATGCGACCAGGACCAGATGGGGGTTAGTGAATAGTGAGGGGCTGGAAAAGTGAGCGGTAAGATGAACATAAGTATTTTGTTTTTGCATCTTATGTTTATTATGCTTTGGAGTCTGGTAAGACCCCAGTGTATAAAAATATGTGAATATATTTTCCCAGGAAAATCAGCATTAACAAGTGAAGTTTGCCCAATTAGCTTATTTCTAATTCTTACACATTGATGATGAATTTGATGGATATAGAATTTGGTATCATAAATTTATTGGGTTGCCCTCTAACACGCATTCTCCTGCATAGCTCCACCCAATTTTGCGAAACCTGCTTAAAGAGTCACATGTCCATTGAAAAATGCATGTGTCCCACCATCCATTTTTGATCTACGTATGGCAATCGGGGTGTCCGTGTAAGTCATCTGTGTGTTGTTAGTGTGACACGTCTGTGTGACATCCGTGTGACGTGTACCATGAAAACCGCCTATCACTCAAATGGCTTTTAAGTGTTAAAAGTAGTGAGAATCATACTTACCAGTATACTTTCCTCATGAAGTGATTCATTTTGTGAAGTGCACCAGTCCCTCCTGCAGCAAAACAACTCCACAACATGATGCTGCCACCCACGGTTTCACAGTTGAGATGATGATCTTAAGCTTCCAAGCTTCTACCTTTTTCCTCCAAACGTAGCAATGGACATTACGACCAAACAGTTCAATCTTAGTTTTCTAAGAACTACAGGACATGCCTTCAAAAATGTAGGTCTTTGTTCCTATGTGCATTTGCAAAAATTAATCTAAATTTTTTATGTTTCTTTTGGGTAATGTCTTCTTCCTGGCAGTAGTGCCTTTCAGCCGATGTTGATACAGTACTCATTTCACTGTGGATAATGACACAATCTTACCAGTTTCTGCCATCATCTTCACAAGGTCTTTTGCTTTTGTTCTTTGGGTGATATGCACATGTCGGACCAAAGCACATTCATCTCTAGGACGCAGGACCTATCTCCTTCCTGAGTGGTATGATGGCTGGACATTCGTATCTTGTTTGTTCTTGCATATCATTGTTTGTACAGATGAACAAGCATTTTCAGATACCTGGAAATTGCACCCAAGGATGAACCAGACTTGTTCAAGTCCAAAACTCTTTTCCTCATATCTTGGATGATTTCTTAGACTTTCTAATGATGCTACACAAAGAAGCAGTGTGTTTCAGGTGTGCATTAACACAGGTGTGTCTAATTAACTCAAATGTCACCAATAAACCTTTGTGAAGCCTCCAAACACATGACATCATCCTGTGGGCTGTGCCAAATTATTTAAAGGCATAGTATTCTTAGTGTAAGTAAATTTGTGACATTTCAGAAAATAATAAAAAATCATTCTCTCTATTATTCTGGCATTTAACAATTATATATAATTATGGTAATCCTAACTGAACTAAAACGGGAAAGATTTATTCTGATTTCATGTCAGATAGTGAGAAAAACATGCATACTATGTCTTTTTATATAATGTATGTAAACTTCTGGTTTCAACTGTAGGTATTGGCACACTCAGGAGAAGTTATACAACAAACTGTATGGTCCACTTTTTTCCTATCAACCATTATGAAAATTAAAAAGCTGGCACTAAAACAACAAATGAGTGAAAAAAATGTAATTATTTTTTTCTTCACTGCCCAATGGTATAAATTCTGTTAAGTGCCTGTGGCGCTAATTTGTTTACTGCACTCCTAGTGAATTTATTGATTGTTGAAGTTTTAAAATGACGAGACATATGGGGGTTCTGCTGCTCTGGCACCTCAGAGACTCTGCTAATTGTGACACGCACCCACAAACCATTCCAGTTAAATCCGAACTCCAATGTGATGACTACTTCCCTTTGGAGCTTTACACTGTGCTTCAATAGTACTTTTCAACCACATGTCGATGTACTTACTGTAGGAGAAATTGCATAACAAATTGTGTTGTCAATTTTCTTCTATTAACCCTTTTGAAAATGAAAAGTTTAGGGCTAAAGCAACAGTATAATAGAAAAAACTGTAATTTTTAATTTTCACAGCCCAATGTTATACAATTCCATGAATCACTTGAGTGTTAAAAATTCTCACTATACCCAAAGATGAATTCCACAAGAGGAGTCGTTACCAGCAGGGGAAGGGAAGGAATCACAAACTTGTTACATAAGATTAGTGCTTTATTACTTTTCTAAGCATTTTGGGGCTGTCCCAGACCCTTCTCAGGAATGCACCACAAAACAATGTGTGTATTCATGAGGAAGGGACTGGGACAGCCCCTAAACAAGTAGAGAAGTAATAAAGCACTAATCTTATGTACCAAGTTTGTGATCCTTCCCTACACTCAGCAGCGTGGATCGTAGCACACCCTGGTCCTGATTATTTACATGGTGTTCCTGACGGAACGGTGGAGCCTGCGTTTTTGAGTGCTTAAATCCGGTTGTGGGACTCACGACCGCAGTAGGTGAGCAGTACCTCATCTATCTGGTATCTAAGAGATAAGACCCTATTGCGCCCTTGTCTACCTTTTTATAGGTTACCAGCAGGGGGTCACTTGTGGTGGATTTCACTCTTTTGGCATCTCAAGTTCTCTTCAAATGTTACACGCCATCCAAATCAACTCCAGCCAAAATTGTGTTATGAAATTCAATATGCGCTTTTTCCCTTCTGAGCCCAACAATGTGCTCAGTTGTTTCCAACCCCATATAGGGCAATGCCGTACTCAGGAGAAATTGCACAACAAGTGTTGTGGTCTATTTTCTCCTATTCGTATAAAAATAAAAAATCTGGAGTTAAAACAACATTTTTTGTGGATAAAATGTACATTCTTATTTTCACATTTCAATGTTTATAAAGATCTGTGAAGCACTAGTGGTTTCTAGATGCTCATCGCACTTCTAGATGAATTCCATGAGGGATGTAGTTTCAATAATGGGGTCACTTGTGAGAGCTTCTGTAGTGTTGGCAAATCATAGACTCTTCAAATGTGCCATGAAAACCACAAACTATCCCAGCCAAAATTGAGCTCTAAAATCCAAATGACGCTCCTTTCCCTCCAAGCCCTGCCGTGTGCCCAAAGAATAGTTTCTAACTGCGTGTGGTATATCGGTGTACTTAGGAGAAATTTCACAACAAATTATATGATCCATTTTCTCCTTTTATGCATGGAAAATGAAATATTTGGGTCAAAAGCAACATTTTTTTTGAAAAAGTTTACTTTTTTATTTTCACTTCCCAATGTTATAGAATTCTGTGTAGCACGTGAGGGTTCAAGATGGTCACCACATACCTTGTTGAATTCCTTGAGGGGTGTAGTTTCTGACATGTCAGTTGTGAGGAGTTCCAACTGTTTGGTACTTCTGGAGCTCTTCAAATGCAACATGGTGTTTCCTTTAATTTCCAGCCAAAATTATGATTCAAAACCCAAATGCTACTCCTTCCCTTCTGAGCCCTCAAACAGTAGTTTCTGACCATAAATCATACGTAAGACAAATTGTCACCAATACCTTGTTGAATTCCTTGAGGGTTGTAGTTTTGGACATGTCAATTGTGAGGAGTTCCAACTGTTTGGTACTTCTGGAGCTCTTCAAATGCAACATGGTGTTTCCTTTAATTTCCAGCCAAAATTATGATTCAAAACCCAAATGTTACTCCTTCCCTTCTGAGCCCTCAAACAGTAGTTTCTGACCATAAATCATACGTAAGACAAATTGAACAATTGTGTGGTCTGTTTTCTCCCGTTAAGTTTGTGAAAATAAAAAATTGGGGCCAACGGCATATTTTTAAGGAAGAAACACATTTTTCATTTTATGTCTCCACTTTGTTTTAATTCCTGTGAAGCACCTGAAGTGTTAATAAACTGCCTAAATATTGTTTTTTCAGTACCTTGAAAGGAGCAGTTTTTAAAATAGTGTAACTTTTGGCCATTATTTTTAAAAAAGACCCCTAAAAGTCTTTTTAAATGTAAGAAAATATGTTTTGTAAATGTTGCTGTAAAAATTAAAAAACGCTGCTTTCAACTCTTCTACATTTCTAGCAAAAGCAAATTACTAAAAAATGTTGCTGATGTAAATTAGACGTGATAAATTTTATTATTTTTAGTGCTGTCTCTTTTAAGAGCATACAAATTCAAAGTTAAAAAATTGCAAATTCCCAAAATTTGAATTACATTTCCAATTTCTTCATAAGTAGATGCAAATCATATCAACCTAAATTTACTACTAGTATGAAGTACAATGTGTCACAAAAAATAAAAACCCCTGGATCACTGGGATATATGTTGAAGCATTCTAAAGTTATTACGACATAAAGTGACACTGTGTGATGACCATCAGAGTGATGTGAAGGCTGTCCAAGGCTACTGGCACTCGTTGCTTCATTAGGCAGAATCTCGAGTAACTCTGACACCCTTTAACACCTATACCGGGATATGAGTTTCGAAAAGGATCCAGGAGATAACTGCCTATGGAAGGCAGCAGTCCAGAGACAAGAATGTTTGACAGGCAGGAGGCAATGACTTCACCTGAACTGCCCACACATTAATACTGCCTGAATGAAGTACTACAGATCCCATCTACTATAGTCCTAGTGGATGAGCGGAGCCTGCACTCTTCATAATTTCCTCCCAAGACTTCTCCTCTATCACCGGCTTCCCCTACAGTGTGAATATGGCGGTTCCTAGTGACAGAAGTAGAAGTTGCCAGAACAGACATAGGTGTAGATGTGACACCTCCAGGAATGGATTGGCCAACAGGGGCATCCCCCCAGTGAGCCCCTATGCTGGACTGAGCCACTTACCTAGAAATATGAGTAGTTTTTGGCCCATCACATTAGATTCCCTATGTACAGAAAAAAATTAGCATCTCATCATTCTCTCAACAAACCACCCAGCGCATTATTACATAGAAGTACACATTATATGTGTGAATGAGGCTAATGTATTATTTCTAGGTAGTTGAGTAGCGGCCCCCAGTCAGTGTTACTAATGGTCCCTTGGCAGCTCAGTCACCCCTATTAGGTCCCAGACACACTAGCCCAAGTGGATGAGTGGAGCCTGCACTTTCCTGAATTTCCAGAAAAGACAACTACCCCATCACTAGCACCACCTACGCGGTGAATTAGGCGGTGCCTAATGACAGAATCAGGAGTCGCCAGAACAGACTCAGGTTTGGACATGACACCACTATCACCAGCACATGGATTAAAATGGTGGTGCTTTGTGATAGAAGCATAAGTCACAGGAACAGGAGTTAGTGTGGATGTGACAGTGACACCACTATCACCGGCACCAACTATAGGGTGAATACGGCAGTGCCTAGTGATGGAAGTGAAGTTGACAGGAACAGGCTCTGGTGTGAATTTGACACATTGATCAGACTTAAAAATTTGACAATTTGAAAACAGGCTTGGAGGTTAGGGTTCAAATGTGATCTAATGATTGCATTATTATTACACAACAATCTATTAGCTCTCAGTATTTGATTCCCAGCCTATGAGGAACCCCCTGGTGAATCTGATTAGCTGTGGCATATGGCATACACAAAAGCCTTTGCCAGGCATTCTGTTGCAATAGCAACCCATTACCACCCTGATCGCACTATGAGGTTGCACTATGTTACCTCTCTCTAGCTGCAGTCACTCTTAACAGCACCATATAAGGGGTTATACTGCTATGTCCAGCAATCATGATGGTCCTAGCAGTTACAGTAAAAGCCTGGCAGGCTTTACTTTTAGAGTCAGGCTCCTATAGTTGATTGCACCAATACAGAACTTTACTGTGTGATCAGCATGACAGATATGCAAGTCTTTGAGAACTAAGTGACATGTTCTCATGACGAATATATCTGCCTTAAGGCTTTATGGATTTAAGCAAGATTGATGGCTCAAACTATTTGAATCGATCCCTATATGTCACAAAAAAGTACTGAATAAAACAAGTCAAGTTTACTACCAATGTGACTATATCCTAGCCTTGTCCTTGAAGGATAAATTAAAGTAACACGATTGTTTAGTTGGATACTCAACTGTATAAGAGGAATTATAAATGCCATGTACATTGTGCTGGTGCACCCTTTCATGTGTGTCTTGGCAGTTTTATTGTGTCCCTCACTCTTCTGGATTATAACACTGTATTTTATCAGACAACCTCTAATCACACAATCTGATTTAAGGATTCCAACAAGATCTGTATTTTCTTGAAAGAATATTGCAATTTTTTTCAAGAGCTTCTATAACACCTGAGTTCTACAGCAGGGACTTAAGTCTCCACTTTAAGAGCCTTAGGTATTGTCAATAAGTAGAAATATAATTATGAAAGTCACCTTTTCCGATCTATCATGTCTAAAAATAAGTTGTCAAGAATTATAGGGAGAGCAAGAATAGTGTAGTGTGACGAAGGTGGACTGTCTCCAGGTGTCAGTGAGTTAATGTGAATGAAAAATGAAGCCGAGTAATATGCTGGGGCCAAGAGCTCCCTCCTGAAACATTCAGACACTACTTCCTTATAGGAATTATAGAAGATCTTTCTCCCAAAATGAGTAATTTCTTAGAAACCAGTTTTCCACTTTTGCGTGGGTTTCTATTCTATTTTCCTCCCACACTCCAATATCTTAATACTAAAAGGTTAATTATGAAATTGGATTAGATAAGGTTTTGAGATGAGAAGCCACTGGAGACATAAATAAGTGATGAAAATATCTGTACAGAGGTGTGAAATATAAGGCCACTTTAAAAGTTATATAAATTAGATAAATATATCTAGTTATATTTTATATTGTGAATTTGACATAACGTGTACGACAAACGTGAGACACATACTTACCCTGCAGTAATTAAACTTTTCAGTCATTCATCCTCATAAAACAGAGCGCAAGGAACCAGTAGGCTGGCAAGAAATCAGAATTGCCAAGTTGACTTTTTATTTTTTCTTGACAGCTAATCAAAAATTCTGTGACATACAATATGTTTTGTGGACACATTGGAAAAGCATAATACATTATAGTTATTATTATTATTATTATTATTATTATTATTTATCATATTTATTTATAGCACCATTAGAATCCATGGCGCTTTACATGATAAATGGGTAGACAAGGTCAAGTTCAATATATATTGGTAGTCCAGATAAACAGGAACAGGAGGGATCCTGTCTGCTAGGGCTCACAGTCTATGAGGGACCGGAGGGGATACAGTAGGAGGGGGAACTGCCGAACATGAGACAGTGCGGTGGAAAGGTCTCATTGCAGGTTGTATACTTGTTGGAAGAGGTAGGTCTTCAGGTTTCTTTTGATGGTTCCCAGGGTAGGCGAGTGCCTGATATGTTGGGGGAGAGACTTCCAGAGGATAGTGGATGCATGGGGAAAATATTGTATGCGGTTGTGAGAGGAGGAAATAAGAAGGGAATAGAGAAGGAGCTCATGGGAGGATTGCAGGTTCCATAAGGGTAGGTATCGGGAGACCATGTCCGAGATGTATGGAGGGGAGAGGTTGTGAATGGCTTTGTATGTCATGGTTAGGGTTTTGAAGCAGGATCTCTGAGAAGTGGAGAGCAAGTGAAGGGCTTGGCAGAGGGGGGAGACGTGGGAGTATCGGGGAGATAGGTGGATTAGTCGGGCAGTGGAGTTTAGGATAGATTGGAGAGGTGTGCGGGAGATGGTGAGAGCTTTAATAAGTGTTTTAGCAGTGTTGTGGTCAAGGAAAGTGCAGATCCGGAAAATGTTTTGAGCTGGAGTCGGCAGAAGGTGGCTTGGATGTGAGGCTTGAAGGAGAGGGAAGAGTCAAGGATTACCCAGAGGCACTTGGTGTGGGGGACTGGTGAGATTGAGCAGACGTTGACATTCATGGATATGTCTGGTAGAGGGGGAGAGCGACTTGGAGGGAAGACGATGAACTCAGTTTTGTCCATGTTCAGTTTGAGGAAGCGAGAAGAAAAGAAGGAGGAGATGACGAACAGTCAGTGTGGAATTTTGGATAGTAGGGAGGTGATGTCTGGCCCAGATAGATTGATCCGGGTGTCATCGGTGTAGATATGATACTGAAGGCTGTGGAACTCGATGAGTTGTCCTAGGCCGAAGGTGTAGATGGAGAAAAGTAAGGGTCCCAGGACTGAGCCTTGGGGGACACCAACAGATGGGGGTAGGGCGAAGAGGAGGTATGGGAGTGGGTGACGGTGAAAGTCTGGTCCATTAGATATGAGGAAATCCAGGAGAGGGCTAGGTCAGTGATGCCAATAGTTTCCAGAATCTGAAGTAGAAGGGTATGGTCAACAGTGTCGAAGGCGGCAGATAGGTCAAGGAGGACGAGGACAGAATAGTGTCGCTTGCTGTTCACGGACAGTAGGTTGGTGGTGACTTTGGTTAGGGCTGTTTCAGTGCAGTGATGGGAATGGAAGCCGGATGGTAAGTGGTCAAAGAGGGAGCAGGAGGAGAGGTGAGAAGACAGTTCAGAATGGATGTTTTGTTCAAGTAGTTTTGAGGTGAAGGGGAGAAGAGATGTGGGGCAATATTTAAAAACAGATGCTGGATCGTGGGAGAGTTTTTTGAGAATGGATGGGACCAAGGCATGTTTGAAGGATGAGGGGAAGACACCGGAATTGAGTGATAGAAGAGGTGGGTTAGGGCAGGAATGAGGACTGTGGAGAGCAGGGGCTGGCTGGGGGAGCTTGTCCCGGGTGAGGATCGGGGAAGTGCTATCAGATCCAGATGGGTGAGGAGCGGGAGGGAGGTTTTCCTGAGACTCACCGCGCTCTGCCCTTCGCGCAGTCCCGCTGTGTCATTGCGGCAGCTGCGGCCGCAGAGCAAGACCGGCCAGCCCTGGTCACTAATGGGACGGCCCTCGATTAGGACAAAACCACCAGCCTGGGGGGAACTTGCACCCCTGCCACCAGGGCCAGTCTGCCCCTGGTGGTGAGGTTTGGGATGAGGTGGAAGGAGAGTGGGTGTAAGGAACAGGTAGTGAAGTGTGATTGTGACGGAAGGAAGAAAAGTTGATCCTCTGACATGATGAAAAAGCGTCCTTTGGACGTGGGTGGCTGGGCGGTGATGGGGGACTGCCAGGGCACAATGGGTCAAAGCTTTATCTTATTTTGTCGATCTTCAGTTTGAAGAAAGAGGTGAAGTCATCGGCAGAGATGAGGGGAGATGGGGGAGGTGCAGGGGGACAGAGTAGGGAGTTGAAAGTTTTAAATAGTTGTTTGGGGTTGTGGGACAGGGCGGTTATTAGAGATGAGAAGTAAGCTTGTTTTGTGTCGGTGAGTGCGGTCTTGAAGGTAGAGAGGGACTGTTTGTACATGGCAAAGTGGACCTCGGAGTGGGATTTTTTCCATCTCCGCTCAGCTGCCCTGGACGCTCAATGCAGCTTTTTAGTGAGGGTGGTGAGCTAGGATTGCATGTGTGTGCAGGTTTTCTCGTATGTGAGGGGGGCTGCGAGGTCAAGAGCTGCAGTTATTGTGGTGTTGTAGAGGGTGGCAGCAGAGTCGGCGTCATGTGAGGAAGCTAAGTCTGTGAGAGGGAGAATGGACTCAGAGAATGAGTGGTAATCAATGAGTTTAGGGTTTCTGCTGGGATGAGAGAGTTTCCGGAGAAGGGGGAGAGTGGTAGGAGGTGACAGGGAGGTGACAGTCAGCATATTATAGTCTTATATTGGGAGGGGTGAGTTTGAGAGGTTGGTGAGGGAGCAAAGACAGGTGAAGACAAGGTCAAGAGTGTGGCCATCCTTATGAGTGGCTGAGGAGGACCATTGGGAAAGCCCAAAGGAGGTGCTCAGTGATAGATGTCTGGAGGCAGCAGGGTGGGGGGTATCAATGGGGATGTTGAAATCGCCCATGATGATAATGGGGATGTCAAAAGAGAGGAAGTGGAGAAGCCAGGTGGTGAAGTGGTAAATAAAAATGGGGGTAGATCCAGGGGGGGCGGTAGATGACGGCCAGCTGGACGTTGCAGGGGGAGAAGATGCACATCAAAAGAGTGGAGGTTGGCTGATGGTGGTAGTGTAATTGGGGTAAAGGAGCAGCTGTCAGACAGGAGAAAGCTGACTCCTCCACCATGCTTGTCCTTAGGGCGGGTGGTGTGGGAAAGCTTGGGTCCGCCGTAGGAGAGTGCAGCAGGGGAAGCTGTGTCAGAGAGGGTGAGCCAGGTTTCGGTGATACCAAGGAATGAGAGTTTGTTAGTGATGAAGAGGTCGTGGATGAAAGGGAGTTTGTTGCATACTGTGTGAGCATTCCATAGTGCTCCAGGTAGAGGGACTAGGGGAGGGGGGGCTGGAGGAATGGGTGTAAGGTTGTGGAGGTTGTGAGAGTTTGTGTTGGGGAGTGAATGTGGGTGAGAGGTGACTGTGGAGATGTGACGGGGGGGACAAAGATTCAGGGATATATCATCAGCGACTAAGAGAGGCAGTGAGAGGGTTAGTAGGTGAGAGCAGGAGAGGGCACGTGCTGAGCGTGCGTGTTTTGACACAAGGGACTGCGTGTGAAGGAATAATTCAGAGGAGGAGAGATGACTGGGTAGGATGGAGGGAGAGAGCACTACTTCATCACTGGGTGTGGGGATTAGAGGGGTTAGTAGGAAGTGAAGTAATATGGGAGTGAAGGTGAAAAGAAGAGGAAACATTGTGAGCAATAGTTATGGATGCAGCACATTGAGATGGGATGCAGCTGGGGGGGTGGGATGCAGCCAGGGATGCAATGCTGCCAGGGGTGAGATGTAGCCAGGGATGATGACCGGCAGGGGTGGGATGCAACCAGGAATGAGGTGCAACCATGGGTGAGGTCCAGCACGGGTGAGACGCAACCAGGGATGAGGTGCAGGTTGATGAGGTCATACCAGGGTGCTGACTGTTGGGATGAGATGCAGATTAATGAGTTCATACCAGGTTGCAGGCCATAGGATGAAATGCAGCCAGGAATGAGATGCAGGTTGATGAGGTTGTACCAGGGTGCTGACTGTTGGGATGAGATGCAGATTAATGAGTTCATACCAGGGTGCAGGCCATAGGATGAAATGCAGCTAGGAATGAGATGCAGGTTGATGAGGTTGTACCAGGATGCTTGCTGTAGGGATGAGGTGCAGCCAGGAAAGAGGTGTAGCCATCGATGTAATGCAGTCAAGGATGAGATGCAGCCAGGGATGAGATGCAGTCAGGGATTAGGTGCAGCCAGGGATTAGGTGAAGCCAGGGATGCGAAGTGTCCAGGGATGAGATGCAGTCAGGATTGAGGTACAGCCAATGGTCGGAGGCAGCGTGGAGATGTGCAATGGTGCGGAGTATGTGTCAGGGTGCCAGCATTTGGTGGCAGGAGTGGCCTTTATCTCCCTCCTTGCGGGCAGGCTGGTGTGACGGGTGCTGCTGATTCACCCAGGGTTCTATGGGAACTTGGAACCCGGGCGTGGAGTTGGAGGGATGTTACTGGTGGCCTGCCTGGACCCATAGCTCTGGTGGTCAACTGACAATTGGGGAAAAATGAAAGGGATAAAAAGTTTCGTGATGCCATCTGCAGTATCTGGTGATGCTCACCAGCGCTGCTATCAGACCGCTGGGGACAATGGTATTGCAGCTTGGGTGGTATGGCTCCCTGCAGGTGGAGCCGGGTCCCCAGAGCAGGATGAAGTAGCACTTGTTGTTGGTGCTGGATGTGGGCAGCGCAGCTGCACAGCAGGTTATGTGTAAATGAGACACTGAGGCCTCTAGACTTTATACGGGTACTTTACTGGAACCGGTTCAGATGGCACTTCAGGTTACAGCTTACACAGTCTTTTAGTGGGTAGCTGGCCTGGTAGTCACTGAGGAGGGTAAAGTCTCTTTGAGGCTCCCATAGTATACCTTATTTTGTCTTCCCTAGGTCCTGCTGTTCTGACCTGCGCCTCTTCACTATTCTTGCGCTGCCCTGCACAGCCCGCTTGTCTACCAGGCCTGTTGGGTGATATGAGGTACCCTTCTTCTCTCTAAGGAGCTCAAGCTGGTTTGGTGTCCCTGGTAGGGCTGCAAGTTCTGGACGGGGGGTCGGGGCTGATATTTCGGCCCTCGACTGGCTGGTGTAGACAGCTCAACGGTGAACTCGCCTGTACCGTGACTTGGAGCCGACACTTCGTTGGTGGACTAGGATTCCCCCAGACCTGTCCGGTGGTCTGGCACTGGGTTTCCTCTTTTCTTTCCTTGGCCGCCTTTTCTTTCTTGCTTCTTCCCTCAGTACGGACTAGATCCAACTGTCTCACTTCCTACTTCTCCTTACTCTCCTCCCCCCAGGACCGGTTACCCTTGTAACCGGTTGCCAATTGGTCCCCTAGTCTAGGTGTAAGGAGATTGACCTTACACTTCCCAATGACAGGAATACTGCACACTCGGTTGTGGGTGCAGTACCCCTACTGTGGCACACTCACCAATGGGGCGCCACACTGCACCCGCTGGTGAGCCGGCTTTGGCTGGGGGTATGGCTTCAGGTGTTCCAGGTAGCCGCACTGTCATGTGCTTAGTTGGCGCTGACTTTGCTGGATGCTGCTGTGTATGTTTGTCTTTAAGAGCTGCATGGTTGATAGTTGTGAAGGTCCTGGCCTCTTGTGTTGTGCTCCAGAACTGCATTCACTATTAGGTTCAACTGCTGGTTGAGGGGTCAATGTGTGACTCACCTGAATTCCCCTGCCCCTAGCCTTTAAGTAGCCTCTCCTTCCACCAGGTGGTGCTGCTGATAGAGTTTCACTCTATGCCTGGAAGCCGTGCTGTGTTGACCTGTGTGTTTGTGTTGCTGAAGTCCTTTTCTTTGGAGTTGCTGTATCCCAGTTCTGTGGAGGGAGGTGAGGGGGAATAGCGCAGGGCTGGTGGAGTAGTTTTAGGGAGAGGCTGGAGGCCTGAAACTTCTCACCTTTAGAGATACCTTCGAGATCAGGGCCATTCAGGGTTCCTAGACTAGGGTCAGACCAGTCTTCCCTGGTCACCCGGCCCATAACTGCCATTCTCTCATCAGCATTCTCACTATACCGTGACACGCAGCTGGAGGCCGTGGCTGTGGCCTAGTCCCTAAGACCCAGCTTACGATGACAGGCCTTTGTCACCCTCCTCCCGGGAGCAGCTGGAGTGGAGGGCGCCGTACCTGCTAGCAAAACACACCGGTGGAGGGCGGGGCTTTGGGAGCTCCAGGGAGTCAGCAGCTGGAGGCTGTGGCTTTGGCCTAGTCTCCGGAACCCTGCTGCCGGCGACAGGAGTGGCCTTTGTCTCCCTCCTCCTGGGGCTTGCTGGAGTTACAGGTGCCACACCCGCAAGTGAGCAGCACTGCTCTCTTCAGGGGGGGTGGGGCTTCGGGAACTCCAGAGAGCTCGTAGTTAGAGGATGTGGCTTTGGCCTAGTTCTTGGTGTGGGCGGCTGCCCAGTCACCCTCTCACCTCCGGTGCCGGCTACCGCCAACGTCAGACCACTGCGGGGTACTCCTTTTCTTTTTGGTTAATGCTTGGTACTCCTTTTCTTTTTGGTTAATATACTGTGGGGGCGGGCCTATGTTGTAGGGGCCACTTCTCTCCCACAGTCCCCAGTACCTGCCTCCACGGCCGACTGCAGTTTGCTAGGGGGACCAGCACTGGGGTTTACCTTTTATAAGATCCTTAATGACGAATTAAAGCTCTCCATCCTCTCCTTTTTTACAGCTGGGGAAACAGAATTAAAAATTAAAATAGATCTCCCAAAAATGGCCAAAACCATTGCTATATCATATTCTAATACAATGTGTGCTACCATCCATGAATCTTATTACAAAACACTATCAAGGTGGTATTGGACCCAAGCCAAATTAAACTTAGTTAATCCTCTCTTTCCGTCTACATGTTGGAGAGAATGTCAGAAAACCGGGACATTATCCCATATTTTTTGGGGAAGTCCTAAACTTGTGAATTATTGGTTGTACATAAAAATGCTTATTTTAAATGTTACAGGGCTGAGAATATCTATATCCCCACAATTAACTCTTCTTTCAATAGGTATTGAAGACCTTCCTAAAAACTTTAGATTTTTAATTTCTCATATCCTCCTTACTGCCAAGATATTAATGGCATCTAGGTGGAAAAAAAGTGAACCACCTACCATATTGGATTTAGTGGAACGAATTTCACAACATAATATTTTTGAACACAACTATGCTATCAGAAACAATAATTTTGGAAAAATTTTAGGAAGGTGGGAAAACTGGATAACAATTTATTCTCCCAACTTATTAAACAAGGTCAATTGACATAATTACTATTTTTTTTTCTCTAGTATGACTTTTAATATCCTAAATTATGGATTAACAACCTGCATTTTTTTTGTTTAACTAAGGCTCAGATTTATTTCGATTTCTCTCATTTAACTTTATTGTTTTTTTGTGTTTATGAGAATCTATCTTTTTTATCTTTTTATTTATACATTACTTATGTTTAGGTTTAGATTCCAACCTATGTATACCAGGATATATACTTTTTTTTGTTTGTATTATGATATATCTCTTTTTTCTTATATTGCATAATATACCGGAAAATTATTGTATTATTAATGTAAATTTCCGATATTTCTGTTGTTTGTAATTGTTTTTTATGTATGTATATTTCCCTTCTTTATTTATGTTCCCCATGTCTTTAAAAATACCCTTAATAAAAATATTTGGATCAGAAACCTGAGTAATTCCCCAAGAAATCATCAAATGCAGATTTGTTTGGGAAAAAAGTTCAAAATTTAAAATGGCCCTAAAACTTTCCCTTATTGTATTATTATTAAACATATACAATAGTTACACATAGCAAATAAGATCATTATGCTGCATTTTGTATTAAATCACTAGTCGGACACTTCCCAAGCACCTAGGACTGCGTGATACTTTGGTGAATGATGCGTGCAGAGCCCAGTAGGGTGGCTTTTTGCAGCTGACATATTGTTATTTTGTCAACTCCAATTGTTTTCAAGTGCTGGCCAAGGTTTTAGGCACCGCACCCAGTGTGCCGATTACCACTGGGACCACCTTCACTGGCTTGTGCCAGAGTCTTTGCAGTTCGATCTTTAAATCCGCATATCAAGTCAGTTTTTGCAATTGCTTCTCCTCAATCCTGCTGACACCTGATATTGTGACGTCAACAACCCACACTTCCTTTTTTCTTACAATGGTACGGTCCGGAGTATTGTGTTCCAAGACTTTGTCAGTCTGAATTTGGAAGTCCCATAGTAGTTTTGCATGTTCATTTTCCATAACCTTTTTAGGTTTATGATTCCACCTGTTCTTTGTGAAAGGAAGATGGTAATTATGGCAAGAGTTCCAGTGAATCATCTGAGGAACTGTATTATACCTTTGCTTTTAGTCTGTCTGCAAGAACTTCTTGCAGCAGCTCAGTATATGATCCATTGTCTCATCTGCTTCCTTGCACAGTCGACATTTGAAGTCTGTAGTTGATTTTTCAATTCTGGCTTTAATTGCATCTGTACGGATCGCTTTATCTTGGGCTGCTGGAATTAAGCTTTCCGTTCCTTTTTTAATGTTCCATTAGTAAGCTACAACCAGGCCTTTTCCTTGTCGACTTTACCCTCGATTTCTCTCTAGGAATTGTTCATGCAGAGCTTTCTTTTGCCAGCTTTCTCTTCTGCTTTGTACTGCGTTTTTATGGTATTCACTTTTTGTCTGTTGTTTTTTAAGCAGTTTTCTGTTGTTTACTTCCATCAAGGCTTGTTCTCCAATGTCATTTACATAATCTGCTAGTGCATGTTTCTCTTCTTCTACGGTTTGCATCACTTGCAAAAGCCCTCTGCCTCTGATTTTCTTGGCAGGTAAGCACTGTAAACATCTCTACGTGGATGCAATGAATAGTGGATTGTCATAGGTTTTCTTGTTTTTCTGTCCACATCATCCAGCTCTATCTGTGTCCAGTTCACAATTCCAGCAGTGTATCTAATGACAGGAATAGCCCAGGTGTTTATGGCCTTGTGGGTATTCCAACCATTCAATTTGCTCTTCAAAATTTTCCTGGCCCCTTGGACATATTCCTTACTAACCACATT
>JARQOC010000005.1:130955567-130996844 GCA_033576535.1 Allobates femoralis
GGAGCGACACATTGCCTTACTTTCAGGGCAAGATTGTGTAATGCCGCCATCAGCGATCTGAGCCGAGCATGGAAAACGTGCATGCACACGTTAGATCGCCTCATATCGCCAGGCGATATTGCAGGGTGTGAAGGTACCTTTAGAGCCCAATGGTAAGAAGTACTTTATTCATCATTGGTTAGCAACAGCATAACAACGTTATTAAAAAGAATTCAGAGACTTATTGTACTTTAAAAGAGTTGGGCTTACAGTAAAATGCACATTTGTGTTTAGTTTTAAACATATTGTATGGCTCTCACAGAATTAAATTATAAAATATGTGGCGTTCATGGCTCTCTTAGCCAAAAAGGTTCCTGACCCCTGGTTTATCATATTACCATTCCTTGACCATATTTGAAATAAATGTCATGTCTATTACTGAATTTTTACATTTCATCTTTACGTGTTTCATTTCATTAATCTACAAATATCTTCTGTTTCCATCTCCACAAGTACAACTACGTGTAGTGGACATGTTGTGGCCTAAAACTAACCAACATGTGGCTTTCATGCAAATCGAGTGGTTTTCAGTGTTTGCTAATGGCAAATACCTGTAAAAATATTTGGACTGGGGAAAAAGATAGAAAAGACCTACAAGTAAATGCGAATAACCTCATCTTAAGCTGCATTTCCAAAGGCAGAGTTTTGGGCAACCGAGCATTGATGAACTATATAACAAGTCAACTGGCCACATAAGACAGAAACTCTGCATGCCGCAATTATCAGTTACTGTACTATTTTATAGCCCAATCATCTGGCCAGTGGCCGCCACAGGTGAGTAGAACTTCAGCTACACAGTTAGGCTGAAGGCACACTGTCGTGCATCAAACACAGAGCGTGTTTGATGCACGACAGTGATGAGAGTGTTATGCATGTTGTTGGGTGTGTGTGGTGCAAGTGTGGTGCGTGTGGTGAGTGTGTCTGGCTGTATGTATGTAAGTGTGCCGCGATTGTGAGGTGTGAGTGCGTGTGTGCTGTGTGATTGTGATGCTGTCCACGGTCCTGAAGGACCGCAGACAACAATTGTCTGGGATTAGAAACTCTGTGACTATCAAAGCCACTTAGTTTGTATTTCCCGCTATGCCTAACAGTAAGCTATCATCTTGTACCGCTGTGACAGCAGCGGTACAAGATATTTAGCTAATACAATGATGATTGGTGTAAAATAATGTATTCCGGGGTTATTTTAGTAATTAACCCCATCAGCATCTCTGCGCCGCATGTGTGCTCAGAGGTTGCTGGTGGGCTCAAATCCCAGTGATGAAGGGGTTAATATGAAGCTGGTGTAGTGGCACCATATATGCTGAAAGTGTCCTCACTCTCTGCAAACATGGTGTCATTACACCATGTGTGTGTGAAGGGGTTAATTGTTCTGTAAAATGGGTTAAAAGAGCTGTCGGCTTTATATTTCCAATGCATAACACAGCACCTGCAGTGTTCTGCACCACACAGCGGGACAGCTTCCCATAGGTAGTAACAGAGCGGTGGCTTTTACAGTGGAAATATAAAGCAGACAGCTTTATATACAGTTGTGGCCAAAAGTATTGACAATTCTGTCAGATAATACTCAGTTTCTTCCTGAAAATGATTGCAATCACAAATTCTTTGGTATTATTATCTTCATTTAATTTGTCTTCAACGAAAAAACACAAAAAGAACTGTCCTAAAGCCAAACTGGATCTAATTCCACACCAAACATAAAAATGGAGGTGGACAAAAGTATTGGCACTGTTAGAAAAATCACGTGATGCTTTTCTAATTTGTGTAATTAACAGCACCTGTAACTTACCTGTGGCACCTAACAGGTGTTGGCAATAACTAAATCCCACTTTAACCTTTGTCCTGTGTCCTTGTGTGTACCACATTGAGCATGGAGAAAAAAAAGAAGACCAAAGAAGTGTCTGAGGACTTGAGAACCCAAATTGTGAGGAATCGAGCAATCTCAAGGCTACAAGTCCATCTCCAAAGACCTGAATGTTCCTGTGTCTACCGTACACAGTGTCATCAAGAAGTTTAAAGCCCATGGCACTGTGGCTAACCTCCCTAGATGTGGACGGAATAGAAAAATTGACAAGAGATTTCAACGCAAGATTGTGTGGATGGTGGACAAAGAACCTCGACTAACATCCAAACAAGTTCAAGCTGCCCTGCAGTCCGAGAGTACAACAGTGTCAACCCGTACTATCCGTCGGCGTCTGAATGAAAAGGGACTGTATGGTAGGATACCCAGGAAGACCCCATTTCTTACCCCGAGACATAAAAAGCCAGGCTGGAGTTTGCCAAAACTTACCTGAGAAAGCCTACAACGTTTTGGAAGAATGTTCTCTGGTCAGATGAGACAAAAGTAGAGCTTTTTGGGCAAAGGCATCAACATAGAGTTTATAGGAGAAAAAAAAAGGCAATCAAAGAAAAGAACACGGTCCCTACAGTCAAACATGGCAGAGGTTCCATGATGTTTTGGGGTTCCTTTGCTGCCTCTGGCACTGGACTGCTTGACCGTGTGCATGACATTATGAAGTCTGAAGACTACCAACGAATTTTGCAGCATAATGTAGGGCCCAGTGTGAGAAAGCTGGGTCTCCCTCAGAGGTCATGGGTCTTCCAGGAGGACAATGACCCAAAACACACTTCAATATGCACTAGAAAATGGTTTGAGAGAAAGCACTGGAGACTTTTAAGGTGGCCAGCAATGAGTCCAGACCTGAATCCCATAGAACACCTGTGGAGAGATCTGAAAATGGCAGTTTGGAGAAGGCACCCTTCAAATATCAGGGACCTGGAGCAATTTGCCAAAGAAGAATGGTCTAAAATTCCAGCAGAGCATTGTAAGAAACTCATTGATGGTTACCGGAAGCGGTTAATCACAGTTATTTTGGCTAAAGGTTGTACAACCAAGTATTAGGCTGAGGGTGCCATAACTTTTGTCTGGCCGATTTTTGGAGTTTTGTGTGAAATGATCAATGTTTTGCTTTTTGCTTCATTCTCTTTTGTGTTTTTTCATTGAGGACAAATTAAATGAAGATAATAATACCAAAGAATTTGTGATTGCAATCATTTTCAGGAAAAAACTGAGTATTATCTGACAGAATTGCAGGGGTGTCAATACTTTTGGCCACAACTGTATACCAGTGTGCCCTGCCTGATAGGGCAACACTGGTCCGAGTGCAATGCAAGTTTCTCTCGCATTGCACTCGCGCGAGTCCCTCGCACCATGTGCCTTCAGCCTTAACCACAATTTTTTGCCAAATCCTATACAAGGATCGAAGCCAGTTGTATAGGAAAGATCACTTTATAATAAGGTTATTCAGCCCTTATATAATCTTTACTCATGTGGAGCCCACTGGGACAGGGTACTCGGTACTGGAACGGGGTATCACGGGGGTGATCACAGCGGTCTTCGTCTGGACCGTGTCCTGAGCCCACAAGTAAAGGTTGGGGTTATTTACAGGGAAGAAAGTCACCTGTGGTATGTGGTCAGGGTGACCACCGCTGCTGCAAAACCTCCGGGGTTGATGGGCGGCAGGCTGTGATGTGACAGCTCTCCACAGGCAGGGCTTGGTCCCCGGGGCAGTAGTGATGAAACAGTTTGTTAGGGAGAACGGGGCTCGAACGCAAGGATTACACAGACTCACAGTTTTGTAGTTTTCCAGGTCTTTTACTGTAGATGGTAATTCAGCTGAGTACTGTCCACGGAGTGTGTACAGGGGCCGGGTTGCTTCCACCCCGACCGGGTCCTTTGGCTCCCTGTTTCTGCGCTGTGTGTGTGACCCTGCTGCCACTTTAACTAAACTGCCGGCCCTGTCTCCCCTCATGGGTACCAACTTGCTAGGAAACTTGAGTCTTGTCCTATGTTTCTGACCCCGCCGTGTTGCTTCGCTGTGGTACAGTGAAGATGTGGGACCTTCACTAATCCAGTGTTCACTGTGCTGTATGTTTCAGGCACAATCCCGGATCCGGTATCCGTTCTTTGCGCTCCTCTGGGGTGAGTTTCAAGGTAACTCGGTCTCCCAGGTGTGTTCCTCTCTGCTTTGTCCCCTTTCCTCAGACCCTGGCTTGGCCTGGAACTGGACAGCGGACTGTGAGGTGAGCCTAACACAGCTCTTTTACACCCAGGTACTTCTTCCTCAGTCCTCCTAGGAACTGAACCGAACAGCCCACTTCCTCTCCACACCAGAATATATAGGGAAGCAGCTTTAGCTCCCCCTTCTGGCCTGGAGGCGCTAGTGTAGTGTTGTGGGTTGTGTGGGGAATTAACCCTTTGTGGTGTTACTGTGGCACATGAACGCTGGGGTGCCACACTCGCAGCTGACAACTATTACTTTTCAGGCTGCTTTAAAGGTGTAAGATTGGCTTATTTGCTGATCACTGTCAAGTTCACATAGGTTAATTATTGGGAATGAGTAATATTGATCTATGTTATATGCTCTTACCCTTCCTTCTGTGCGTCGTAGACATAACATTTTTCTCTATGTGCCTTACATAGCTGGTTTCACACTTTAAAGACCTTTTGAGGTTACTATTTCCTTAGCTGCTCATCATTTTGACAAATTGAAGTTACATATTCAGAATCTTCTGCAGTTTCTCAAAGTATGTGAAACATTTACCAGAAAGGTGTCTTACTGCAAGAGCCTGGGAGCAGCTGTTCTACATTATCACTTGGCAAATTGGAAAATGCAACATGTTGCACCTGCTTTATCAGGGACTTGTGACGAAGCCTTCACATTTTCTCACAGTGCGCTGAAAGCAGCGCTAGACCTATTCAATCATTTTGATATTTGAGAAATACTTTCTAACACTGATTTGAACAGATCATTAAATTAAAATAGAATTGACAATGACATGTTAACATAAGGGATGTGTATAAAGAACATTCACAATAATACTGTAATGTTTCTCCCAGAAACCAACCAAAATTCCTTCTCTACCGCAATACTAAGAAGTATGTAAAAACTGACTGAACACTATACTTTCACTGTCAGTCTATGGTAGACCATATGCATGTTGCTTGGAGACATAGAGCGTCTCTGTGGTTCTGGATGTCAAAGCTGTGGACACTACGAAATGGAACTGTGTTTCCCCAAAAACAAGACATGCCCCGAAAATAATCCCTAGCAGGAATTTTCAGCCTTTTGGAGTATGCTTAAAGAGGACCTGTCACCCCCCTGGTGATTTACAAACTGAAATCACCACTGAATGGAGCGTGGCTGCTGCATTCAGGAAAAGGGTCTCCCATGTTTCTACCCACCCTGTAAGCTGTAAAACCACTTTAGAAATTTTGGAGATAACGAGTTCGAAGGGACTTACTGATTATACAGTTCTCACTGTTTCCAGGGGTCCTCCCCGCCTCCTTCCTCTCTGTGCCACCTCCTACCTGTGACGTATGATGCATACAGCATAATCTGGAGCAGAGCAGGCTCCGAGGCTGATGTCACGGTCAGGAGGCATTTCAGTTGCTGGCAACCTGCTCCAAAACAATTCTTTGCTCTGCGCCTGTGTGACTCCAGATGCTGAGGCGCATGAGCAGGCAAGGAGGGGAGACACACATATAAAGGAGGCAGCACGGAGAGGGCAGGAGGCGGCACAGAGAGGAAGGAGGTGGAGAGGTTCACTGGGAACAGCGAGGACTGCATAATCAGTAAGTCCCTCCGGACTCATTATCTCTAAACTTTATAAAGTGTTTTTTTTTACAGCTTACAGGGTGCTAGAAACATCAGAGACCCCTTCCCTAAATGCAGCAGACACGCTATATTCAGTGGTGCTTTCACTTTGGAAAGCACCAGGGGGGTGACAGGTTCTCTTTAAAATATAATCTCAACTCAAAATATTAGGCCTAGCGGCAGTTCAATGACTATGTGTCCAGGCTGCTAAAAAAATAAAATAATACTGCAGTATCCTTCATTAAAGATTGCAGTTGTGGCGCCCCGCAACGAGTGCGTCACAGGAGGGTATTGCATCCCTGACTGCAGATGCAATATTCTCTGACTAAGTAATGACATGGTTCACATCAGAGCTCCATACCATACATGCACATCAGAATAGAGGGCCAATAAGGTCCTGGTGGGCGGAGTGTAGGAGTAGTGTGTGAGAGGAGAATGTAGGAGAAGGAGGAAGGAGAAGGACGTGGTCGGGAGGAACGTAGGAGAGGGGGCTCTGCACAGTGCCGTGCAGCCCCGCAGATCACCTACCGGTTAGCGCCATTACTCGGTGCCTAATAACCGAAACTTGGGCGAACATCTTATGGGTCAAAACATGCCCGCGCCCATCCACAACCGGACCACTGGTTCCGAAGCTAGCAAGTTGTTCACCACTACTAAGCAAACCAGGAGTGGAGGGACCGCTCTACAGGAGTACCCCACCGCCGCCGCAAACAGAGCCGTCTTGCCAGCGGAGTACCCACCAAAAGGACTCAGGCTCCCCTCACACCGGAACGTACACACCGGCAGGGAAATTTAAGTAGCCCCTTGTACCCGAACTTGGCACACTAAGGCGACTTCGGCAAACCACTTAGAACAAGTTAGAACGGAGGAACACCGCGGAGCTCTGAAGCCACACCGGTCATTGCTTAGTCTACCCAGTCCTTTGCCCGTTACCTGTATACCCTGTATCATCTACTGGTTGCAGTAAAAGACCCGTTACAGAGACTACTGGTGTCCGGGTTTCTTCAGAACTATTTTAACTCCGCACGTTAAGAATCACTAAGCTGCCTCACACCACCAAGTTTAAGACAAGGATATAGGGAAACATCATGGACTCACATGGTTAAGCAACTCAAAAAATATGTTGAAAAACCTGAAGAAGACTTGCTGGAAACACGTGTCGGGGTAGCCCCTTAGCACGTGTCATAACCCCCTTGTATGGGTGAGTTCTAGGGCTCAGTGACAGGCTATAATGTGGTTTTACTGCACCTTACTATATTTTATTGTACCATGTTTTGCCAGACTATGTTTATGTAATTTGCCTATGAACTGTATCCTTGCAATGGGGGTCTGTGACCTGTTCACCCTGTCTGTAACTTCCCTTGGTTTTATACGTCCTCAGTAATTTACTCATTCACTAATATTATAATAAATTTATGCACTAGCATTTTGGTGGATCTTTTGACTTTATACTGAGTCCTGTAGCTATTGAACTCTGTTCTCAGGTTTTTCACACCACCAAGTGCAGCTCCTGGCTCCGAGGACTCCCTCTCGTCCTGTGGGGAGCGTTCCATCTTGCTGCATTACATCCCCCGGAGGCCCAAGCAGCGCCGGTGAAATCACCGGAATTCCCGCAGGTGGCGTCACGACAAGAATCAATGAAACCTTATCTGTTCAGCCAACTCTTTTGATCTGGACCACCGGGCCTTCACAGCCTCGGGTGCAGAACCGTGCTAGGGAGCAGCAACAGCCCGAGACGTGCACAACCCAGCTACGGTGAGTCACAGTCACCCTCCAAAAAAAAAGTAGACACACCCAAAAAAGCAGACACCCACCAAAACATATCACACCCACCAGAACCTAAACAATTACAGCTGGCAAATGCCAACAGTAGATAGGCTCTCGCACAGAAACTTTGTCACTGTCAGGTGCCTCACCATTATAACAGCCTTGCTCTGCTGCTCTCATATGCATTGGGTCCCAATTTCACTCCGCTCTCACTAACTCTGCGCAGGTGATACTGTCTCCGGCCAGAAGGGGGAGCCAACCTAGTGAAATGTAGGGGGACCAGACAGTGACGCAGATTAGAATGTGTGAGCCTATTCACTTGCCAACTCTATTGTTTGGGGTCTGATAAGTCCAATTCCTTTGGGCAGTCTCTGCTTTTTTTTTTTATAAATTTAATCAGGTAATATAAGTCAAAGTAAATATGATGCCGTGTTTCCCCAGAAAATAAGACTTACCTCAAAAATAATCCCTAGATCTTCGGAGAAAAGAACAATACATGACCCTGTCTTATTTTGAGGGAACCTCCATATTATGGGTATATTCTAGCCCTTAATGGGGTGAAAACTTGCACTAAGCACCATGAATTCAGCTGAGGATGTTTTATTGATATTGCATTGTATCTATTTTCATGGCATTTGTGGTTTGGGCCTGTGCCTGAAAGTTGAGTGGAGACTGAGGTCTGAGCAAACAGAGCACTCCCAGATACATATTTTTCAGCACCAAAAAAGAAGTATATTCATAAAGCCAAGAGAAATAACCCCATGTGTGACAAGCTGGGGTCTGTAAGGGTTGCAGCATGGGGGGGAGACAGAGAGTGCTGGAGCCCAGTGCTAGATCTGCTGAGTTTGGAAGCCAGGTGCCCATGGGACATAGGAAAGAGTTATCCTCGGACAATGAGAAGGATAAGTTGCACCATAGGCTCTGATCAGGCTAGCAGGTCTTAGAAGAGTTGATCGGTCTTCTAAAGAAAGTCTTCACCCTAAGGGTGCTTTCACATCTGCGTTTTTCGTAATTCGCGGCAGATGCGGTGAAAAAACCGCATCTGCCGCGTTTACCGCATAACTGTTCCACTTGCGGCGCGGTTGCGGTTTTTTCTATGCAAAGTATAGGGGGACTTGCGGCAGGTGCGGCAAGTGCGGTTTTGCACTTGCGGCAGGTGCGGCCGCGAAAAAAACCGCGGCTTACTGCGGTTTTTTTCGCGGCCGCACCTGCCGCAAGTGCAAAACCGCACTTGCCGCACCTGCCGCAAGTCCCCCTATACTTTGCATAGAAAAAACCGCAACCGCGCCGCAAGTGGAACGGTTATGCGGTAAACGCGGCAGATGCGGTTTTTTCACCGCATCTGCCGCGAATTACGAAAAACGCAGATGTGAAAGGGCCCTAAGTCAGAGGTCCCCAACTCCAGGCCTCAAGACCCACCAACAGTGCATGTTTTCAGGATTTCCTTGGCAGTTGACAATTGGAATCACCACCTGTGCAGGAGATTGAATTACCAACTGTCAAATTTCTAAGGAAATAATGAAAACCTGGACCGTTGGGGCCTTGAGGACTGGAGTGGGGGACCTCTGCCGTAAAACATTAAATACATCTCAAAATTATAAAAAATGGGGCTTAGTATTTTCATAAAAATGCAAGTAATGATATCATGATAAAATTTCTTTAAAAATCACCAAATAAAAGCTTAGAAGCTGCAAAAAATATATATGTGCCATCTAGTGATATATATAAAGATAAGACATACATACTATGCCCATATGGGACTAGAACCCGTGGTATTTCATTTACATTTTACTAGATGGCACATATATATTTTTTGCAGCTTCTAAGCTTTTATTTGGTGATTTTTAAAGAAATTTTATCATGATATCATTACTTGCATTTTTATGAAAATACTAAGCCCCATTTTTTATAATTTTGAGATGTATTTAATGTTTTTGTAAAAAATAGCGCCAAAATGGGCAGATCCACCCATTTTGATGATGAGGATGACATCATCAGGTAAACAGATGACACCTCTTTGTCTGTATAGCAAGGGGCTATAAAAACCCCCACTGCTGTTATGATTGTAATGTCCCTGAGGAAGGCGCCGGGTGTGGCGCTGAAACGCGTAGGAGAGAGGAGGAAATAAAGGATGACAACTATCTTGGTTCTTTGGTGAGTTTATTCATACCACAGCAGCGCGGGACCGTGACACACCAGCACTCCCATCATTGTCTTGGATTCAAACCACTATCCAGTGGTCGGTGGAGGTCCTGCAGCAGCTGGAACACAGATTCCAAAACGCCTTCAAACCAGTTGTGGGGATCACAACTGGACCAGGTGAGCAGCTTCACAGCACCACCAGCTTACACAAGTGTCACTAGTGATAGGGCACTATTGCGCCTCTTGTCCCCCTCCCTATTTTTCTTTTCACATGTTTTCCGGTTGGGAGAAGGCAGTCTGGATGGAATGCTTCTTTTAGCTGTCTCCAAACATACACTCGGCCGGAGGTCGGAAAATGGGGTAAACGATGATTCATCTGAGAATATCACATGTTTCCACTGTTCGAGGGACCAATTCTGGAGGTTTCTACACCACTCTAAATGCTTGGAAACATTTGTCATTGAGAGCAGCGGTTTTCTAATTGCAGCTCTTCTGTGGGATCCAGATTTGTGAAGCTCCCGACTAACAGTTTTCGTGGAAACTGGGTTCTGTAGGTGTTCATTGAGCTCAGCAGTGATTTTCGGTCTTGTGATCCTCTCACAATTTGCTTTGGTTTGGAGTCTGACGGTCTCTCTCAGTCAACTTCAACGTTCGGCCGGACCTGTGCTTTGCTGCAGACATTTTTCCTTCTCTTTCAAACGCAGTCATTACTTTGGAGACAGTACCTCTTGACACACTAAGCATTCAGGCACTTTCTGCTACACTAGCGCCTGCCATACAAGCACCAACAATTTGGCCTTTTTGAAAATCAGAAAGGTCTGCCATTGGTATCAGGTTCTCATCAATGTTCTTACAATTCGGCAAAACAAACAGTTAATTTACATACACATATCACTTATAACACAAATATCAACCACAAAACATTAACATATGTCACAGTTTGCATGTTTATAACATGTTCGAAGATTATGATGCCAAAACGTTAGGTGTTTCCACTATTTTGTCCAACCCCTGTATTTGCATCATTACATTGTGTGCACCGTCCCATGTTGGGACTCTCTGGTATTGCTGTGGAGAGCAGGTGGTCACATAATTGCAAGTATCTGATTTGTATACATGTGGTCACATGCCGACTAAGTATGCAGGTGAATTGAATGAAATCAAGCACATCTAATCAGAAATTTGGCTGGACGTATGCAAATCACATAATTGCGGTCACATGACCGTCAGCTCTTGCCAGCAAAACCACACAATCCTGACAGCGTGCAGTGATCAGGCTGTAATACATTGCACATACAATAAGACACATACTGTATCTCAGCATTAAAGACAAGATAATATGTACTTATATGTTCAGTGAATGAACTGCTATGCGTGATTGTGCCTGATTCCATGTAACTGCATTTGACTTTCATTATTATGCAACATTCATCATTTTCACTTAATGAGATGAGCAACCAAAAGTGTCAAAGGCAGTGGTTATGATGCCAGTGTTCCCTCATAGAAGATGGTCAGTGGAAATAATAAATATCGGAACAGAAAAAAATCAGAGCTGGAGAACAGATAGTCTTCTTAAAAGGAAGCCATCATCAGAAAATGACTGATTGTTTAACCCAGAGTTTTGTATCAAATGTTTTTTCTTTATTTGTTAATATTTCTCCTATGTTACACGCTGTATTAAACATAAAACTATATAAATCTTGCAATCTACACAATGGCCACTAGGGCTTTCTTAGACTCTGATTTCCTGTTTCAGGAAATCCACACGTAGCCCCATTGACGTGACCTGACACTATCTTTTGTATTGACACATCGATAAGACTATGCAAAGGTCAGGGAGCAGGGTCAGCTGTGACATCTCAATTGTGATTGGTTGATCCTGTGTAATCAGCTGTATATAGAGGAGTTATCTATCAATTATGACACTGCCTCTGATGATATGGCGCCTACTGAAAACTCCAAAATAGTCCCAGTAGACAGTGCGAAAATTATTATTTTTGTTTTGTTTATTCATGAAGATAAATGAATGGAGAAAAAACATGGCCAAACCTTCTTTATAAATACATGTAAGATAAAAGCTCTATTTAAGCAATGGCTCATTACTCTCTTTGTAGAGGTCTGTGCATTAGACATGCTCTTACTAGATATGTATGTATTATGTATGTGCAAGGACTCACTCCTGCTGAGCAAGACATTTTCTAGAAGTGTGCTCCAGGACTTTTTAATAACATGATATGAAACTATTTCATTTCCTTTCATCTGAAATCCATAAAAGTTCTCCTTCCCTACTCCCCTCTTATCTCTTCTTCCCACAACCGCATACAAGATTTCTCCCGTGCTTCCCCCATACTCTGGAGCTCTCTACCCCAATACATCAGACTTTCGCCCACACATAGAGACCTTCATAAGGAACCTAAAGGGCCACCTCTTCCAACACGTCTACAAGCTGCAGTGATCCTCAGTCTACTGAATCGCCGCACGACCAGCTCTACCCTCTCCTACTGTATCCTCACCCATCCCCTGTAGACTGTGAGCAGACAGGATCTCTCTCCTCCTGTACTTATATGTGCCTTGTATTGCTCATGTTTATTGTACTTGGCTATGTCTGCCCCTTTTCACATGTAAAGCGCCATTGAAGCGCCATAATAATAATAATAATAATATAATAATAATAATGTCCTTGTGAAGCTCAATTATCAATGGCCATATATTATTTATAAGGTGCACCAGTATTGTGGTAACTTTGTAGTGATGAGCTAGTAATACCATGTTCAGCTGTTCATTTTCTGGGAATTCTGGAAAAATGCTTGAGTTTCCCATTGATCTGCATTATATGTGGGCACTCGAGTCGCGCTCATCTGGGCATCGACTGCTCGTTACAAGAACCTAAGCATGGTAGTGCTCACTCATCACTACTAGTTAGTCATGACTGGACAACTGGGAACATGAAATGACAATGTACAGTATGCTGCTAATAGGTAAAGGGAATCTGTCAGAAAGTTTTTTTGTTTCCAAAATGTTTTTTAGAAATCCAAAAAGCAAATTCTTTTGGAAATGAGCCGCACTGCAGCAGGTTGGCAGTGGGATTAATGCTCTCGGCCCCGTTATCTATTTCCTCACCCATCGCATGCTTTCTGTCAGTGACTATCAGGTCACTCGCGTCTTCGCCGCCTGGCATCTTGCACATGTGGCATCACTCCCTGAGCGGCGCATGCACAGTAAGGTCCTTATGATATTACAAGAATTGAAATATTGATCTGGCCATGTTCGTGCCCCTGGAAATGGTGTTCCTTGGTATCTGGGGACCAGACAGTGACCTATTATTCACTGACAGAAGGCAGGCAGGGTGCGGGGAAATAAAGAGAGTGCCAAACCTGCTGGACTGGCAATTCATTTGCATACAAATTCACAAAATGATAACAAGAGTTTAAGCATCATTACAGCCAGTTTTTCTTATTTTTACTGCTGGAATGGTGCTTTAAATGTAAGTCCCCTGCCGCCAGTCTTATACTCATCTCACACTGTTTCCACCTTCGTTCCAGTCCGTCTACGGTAGTTTGTGATCTCCTGGAAGCTCCGGTTTTTCATGGAACACTCCAGAGGTCACTACTCAAAACAAGTCTATGAGAGTCTCATGGTGGCCTTGTTGTTGCCTTATGCACTTGTTTGTACGTATTGACTTTCGGGCAGTCAGATGTTAGGAGTACAAGATGTCGCCGCAGGACTGGAGAAGCTTTGAATAACGATGAAGATAGCGGCTGGGAGTAAAAGACAGTTGGTCGGAGACTTACATGTATAGCATCACTTCAGCACAGGAAAAAAGATACACTGGAGTATTAATAAAACATAGGTAAAGATTTATTCAACATTACGGCAACTTACATAGATGACAATAATTTGTGGTGTAACAACCTGCCGACAGGTTCCTATTAAAAGACTTGGAGAACACTAATATTTTAGCCGTAAAACATTTGTCTGCTTTTTACTTCATATGTAAACTTGACTTCATAATAATATGAATGAAATCTACAGGTAAATTCCATTCATTCTACTTACGAACATGATGGGATCACCGCACTTTTCAAAGACAGTCAGCGCCTCCTAGAGGACGTTTGACAGTGGCGATCTACGTACAGTATTATGGATCATTTTGAAGTCAGACCTGTGCAACCTCAATGGAAAAGTGATTATGTAAATGGATTTTCTGTAGTTATTTAAAAATAATGGCAGTTTCATTGTGTCCTTTTTCTGTTTTGCCTTTCTCCTTATAATTACCATGATTTCCCTTGTGACTTGATTGAGCTAACAACTCCAACATATGAGAATGTACGATGCTGGAGTCAGCTTCCCACCCGAATGTTCACACACAGTGACCTTTCCGAGTAATAATGCAGCAAAGATCTTTGAATTCTAAAGACAGAGTGAAATGAGATGAGATTAAAAATTATTATTGTTCGTTATTTCTATTACCTGACTCTAATTGCTCCAGAATCTAGGTTCTTTTACATGTTTAGTAGAAGAGATTGTAATAGAAAATATCAGGTAATAATGTATAGAGGAGGAATTCTGAATATGGTCGAGGTCCCACTTGTTAGAGACTCGTGCGAGTCTGGCATCGCATCACCCGGCACGGCTGCCCGCTCTCCGCAGAGGACGGTGCAGCCATTTATAAATATATAGAAATACATGCAGCTGCATGCTCCTGTCCAGAGAGCACGCAGCCGTGCCGGGTGATGCGATGCCAGACTCGCACGAGTCTCTCACAAGTGGGACTCTGGCCTTCGACTTATGATCATTATGGAAATGTGCATTCAAAATGTATGACAAAGTCATACATCATTCAGAAGTCGGTATGTTCACGAAGAGAAGCAGATAGTTTTTCATCAGTGTTGTGGATTCATTGTCCATCCATTTTTGATCTGTATACCAGTTTCTACCATCAGTGTGAAATCAATTTTTCTTGTATGCAAAAACTTAAAAAAATTCCACGTGTCTCCTACCCCTTACACCATTGGCGGGGAACCATTTTTCTGCCGGGGGCCATTTGGAAATTTCCAAAATCCTTTGGGGGCCGTACAAAATTATCAACTTGAAAATTACCTGCTATATTTGATTAAACAATCAACTCATCCTACTGTAGTGGCTGGAGCTGCTTCTCTTTAGCATGGGTGATATTGGTCATGTTGCTTCTCAACTGCTTTTCCAGGTTTGCTAGAGCCCTAGACATCACAGGAGAGGTCGGGAGCATATACCTCACTGGGGAGGCCAAGGCTGGGTTGTTGAAATCTGGATTTAAAGGGCAGACAGTTGGCAAACCGCGTCTGCCAGCCTGAGCACTGGAATCTGCCCGGGGGCCACAAAAAAGTAAACGAGGGCTGCATTCGGCCCTGGGGCCTGAGGTTCCCCACCCCTGCCTTACATAGTACAAAACGGACAGCCCACGAAGGAAACACAAATGCCGACTGTATACTGCCCATTTTTTATCACGGATCATTGACTTGTTTTGATGAGATTGATCTGTGAACGATTTCAAAATGGTAATGTCTCCTTTATTTTTTGCGACCATCACTCTAAAGAACACCAACAGTGAAGGTGTGAAAAAAAATCTACCCCATGTGGGCCACCGCATAGGCTTTAAAGGGAATCTGTCAGGTCAAAAAGCCCTATGTAACTGATATCATTCTCTAATTCCTCTGGTGAAGCTCTTTGTATTCATGTATTTCTTTTATTTATACCCCCACTCTCCTCTGTACACTGCAAAAGAAGAGATTAATTTAATTAGTTAATCAGAATGTGTGATCACTTAGTTCTCTCCCTAGGGATGAATATTCATGGAGTGAAATCACTGCCTGCTCTGCACTGTCTTCTTCGACAAGCAAGCTTCAGTGTAAATCATTCACATGGGGGTCGACATTATCCTCCTGTCTCTGCCCTCCCTTGTATGCAGAAAAACAAATATTCAAATAAAAACACAGAATCTCTCACAGACAGCACCGCTTGTGCCGCAGCAGGAGACAGCCTTATCTGATAACTAGATGTGTGACTGCCATCTTGCCCTCCTCCCCTCAGAAGCAGGACAGGTACAAATGAAAATGAAAGCTACACTACACTAGCAGGAGACACAAAGCACAGAGGGGAGGAACAAAATAACAGCTTCAGTGAGTGTGGACATTTATAATAACATTTTCATACTGTGGACTACTCGGGAGTGAAAGTAATGAGTCGCACTAATGCAGATAGCTGCCTGCAGCATGTGTAGATGCTTATAGCAAGAAAACTACAAAGGGTACAGTAATGATTTTTGCATGTTTTTAAAGATCTGCTGAGGCTCTATTCAAGAGTAATATTAGTATCATACTGAAAAATAACCTGAGAGAGTCCCTTTAATGGGCATATGCTCCATTCAGGAAAAAGACAGAGCATGTATGAAAGGATGATGCCTAAGATAAAGATGTAAAATGTAATGTTAATTTATCATTCATATGACATTTGTCTTATACATTAATAGAAAATAAGATAAAAATACAGGCAAAATAAAGATAATGATATCTTAGCAATATGTTCCATATTACATCTAAAGTGCGTCTGATCTGAAACTGATAAAAGAAACCTACAGTATATTCATAACTAGGGATGAATGAGTACCTTATTATTCGTGCTCGCTATACTCGCAACGAGTAAGTAGCCGTACTCGCTACTCATTGCGAGTATAGCGAGTACGAATACTTTTGTAGTGTATCTATAGATACATTGCAAAAGTAGCCTAAAAGTGAATAAAAGATGTTAAAAAACAATAAACTTACATACTCACCTGTCTGACGCCTGCACCGGGACCAGAAAACCTTACCTCCGCTCGCTGACCAATCAGATGGTGCCACGTCACAATTACGTCATCACTAGCGGCTAACTGATTTGCCAGTTTGCAAGGTCCTGATAGTACATCTAGGACTATTGCAAATTGGCCAATCAGGTGGACGCTAGCAATCCCGTGGTGTGACGTTGTGCCATCTGATTGGCAATCAGACAATCCCCGGATATGTGCTTTTGCAGAGCGCACAGGAAAACTCTACAAATCGCGTTTCCTGGGGATTCTCTGTGGAGTCGGCGGCTGCGGTAAGCATCCGGTTGCCATAGAGATACATAGAGCAGGCAGCGCATGGCATTACATGCCGTAAACGCTATGTGCTGCTCCTGCCAAAATCTACGTTTCTGATGGATCCTGCAGGCTCAGGGGCAGATGCAAGTCTGACCTAGCCTATAGCCTAACACCTGCATGCACATTGAATAAACGTCGGCAGAATCCACTGATCTCGTCAGGATCGGCTAATCGTCTGTTGTGTATCGGGGCCTCCTGGCTCTCCCCAGAAGATGATGAGAAGAAACCAGCAGTTCTATAGTCAGTGTCAGGTCTTCTTGACAGCGGCTTTATCTTCTCTCCCCACTAAAAACACGTGACTGAGCCAAGAAGTCACATGATAAATTGAACATTTGGCCATCGCCATTGTATTTCCCGGTGGTTGAGTATGACGGAGAATGGCATTGTACCCTGACACACACACTATGGCAGGCAGCATGTGGGGGCACACAGTGTCTTTCTCTTCTTCAGTAAAGCTCTGTGATTGGCACAACATATTTTTAAATTGAAACCATTTCCTATTTTCTTCAAAGAGATTCTGCAGCAGTTAGAGTGTACATTATAAGAAATAATATCCCTCCTTTCTCGCAGGCTTGTGTTTTACATGACCCCAGGGGCTACATTGAGTTGACTTACAGCTCGAGCAGGCGCTATGTGGTTGTGTGGTTTCAGTAAGATGTATAAGATGTATACAAGTAGTTACCATCTCTTCCTGGGCTTTGCTGATAGAACGCTGTAGAATTATTGGCGCTATATAAGTGAATAAATATTACAATTATGATCATTATACTAGATTATATTGCATCGGGCGACACTGGAGATACATTTTTTGGTGCTGTTGCTGCAAAATGGCCTCCCGTGATAATCTAATGGCTATGGACTGTGGGGAATCGTCTGCGACATGCATTGTGTAGTGGCTTGGTAATTGCAATGCCCATTTTTTCATTAATCTCCTTTGTGTATAGTTGCCTTTTCTGTTGTGCAGCTGCTGCTTTCCTTTCGATATCAACTGCGTACTTTTTGGGACAGCCCATCCTGGAGTTGATTTTGACTGATCAACCAAACTTATGGGCTTCGCCCCATTCCAGTTTAACGGCCTTTTGTAATTTTCATGATGTCCTATAGGTGGTGCTGTTTTGTTTGACTGATTAACCAAACTTGCCTGATCAACCAATCCTATTTGCTTCATCATAATCCAGTTTAACTGCCTTTTGTAATTTAAAAGATATCCTATAGGTGGTACTTTTTTCTTTGACTGATCAACCAAACTTGCCTGATCAACCAAACCTATTCGCTTCATCATAATCCAGTTTAACTGCCTTTTGTAATTTAAATTATATCCTATAGGTGGCGCTGTTTTCTTTAACTAATCAACCAAACTTATTTGCTTCTTCAGATTCCAGTTTAACTGCCTCTTATATAGGTGGTGCTGTTTTCAGGCCAAACTAACAGACATGTAGACAGACAGACAGGATAGGGCTTTTATATATTAGATAACAATTTTTCCTGCTACACTGTGCCGGATGGGGTACCTGTGCACAATGTAAGGTTCATCTCACTCCTCCCAGCACATGGTCTGGTTGAGCTGTCCACCTTCTCTCTTTTAGGTTTCTGGGATGTGAATATTAATCTGTTATTATATGTGAAATGATTTATCTCTTTTTGGAAGTCACACTAAGGCTGCCTTCAGATTTGCAGATGCCTCCGCAGCGTTTTGCGGAGGCATCTGCAAGCATCTGCATGCAGACGGCAGCCCCTATGTTTATAATGGAGCGCACGGCGGTCTGCAGATGCTTGCAGACTGCCGTGCGCACCCATTCACTCCTATATGTGATCTGTGCGTAGGCGGATGCCTGCGCACAAATCACACACTCTCGCCCGCACCAGGGACGCAACATGTCGCGTCCCTGGTGCGGACGAGAGTGTGTGATCTGTACGCAGGCATCCGCCTGCGCACAGATCACATATAGGAGTGAATGGGTGCGCACGGCGGTCTGCAAGCATCTGCTCCATTATAAACATAGGGGCTGCCGTCTGCATGCAGATGCTTGCAGATGCCTCCGCAAAACGCTGCGGAGGCATCTGCAAATCTGAAGGCAGGCTAAGCGGGACAGAAGCCTGCCCTGCATGATAATGGATAGGCAGACATATGAGAGTGAATAATATGATCTACGGCTCTCTTATGCACATTTATTAATGCTATGGCTGACCCATATTTTTCCATCACTTTCAGTGTCTGAGTCATTACTCGTTGGCACATTTACATTAGTAAAAGCTGGGTCAATGACTTCACTGATGCACGCTCTATAGGATCTGATCTTTCTTGGGGGGGTTGTATATTTTGTCTACAAACCTTCCTGGGAACACAAACATATTAGAATATATAAAGATACAGCTAGAAAATATGGAAAGTTCCTAGTAGATAATTGCTGCTATTTCCGAGTTGGTTTTTCATCTCTTCTGTAGGAAAAGCTACTTTGAATTAGAAAGACACCCCTTCAATGTGTCATAATATTGCCTTTACAATCCATTTTTCTCTTTCATGCTCGGAGACAACAATTAAATGATGTAAATGAGGTTGATGTGCAGATCATTCAAGAAGTGAAGGCGCGCTGCACAATCACATAAAGGCCCCGATTGACGGCTATCCGCTATGGGGAGAGCTCCGAACGTATTAACACCGAGGTCCTGATAGAAGTACAGATGGAATAAAATACTATAGCTTTGCTTTCTTGACATAAAGCCTTTTCGAGGCTGCGCTGATAATCGGCTTCTGCCTCCAGACCTCAATTACCATATTTTTCAGCATGCAAAATATTTTCCAGGAGTGACAGATAATAACTTCCCCGGCTTCTTCCTTCGTGTTACACGCTAGTTCAGATTTGTGATGTTGCCAGCTTATTAAAAACCAATGCTATTATTCTACAACACCTGCCGCATTTTAAACAATCGTGAAACAATCCCAATATCTGAAGCCTTTGAAAGCTCATACGGTATAGTTGATTTTTATTTTTGTTAGTAGATTTACAAAGTTAATTAGAGTTTATTGAGTAAACATCTCAAAAAGACAATTTAAAGAGGGACTTGTGATGCACTTTATATACCGTACTTATTATTCATGCCTGCATTTAAAATGCAAAGCTGGAGTCTGACATCTACTGGCCACTGCTGGAATTGCGCTGATCGCATTTGCACATTGCATTGGCTCTATCCTGCCACCTACTGGTAGAATGGTCAATGTCACAATTATTTTTCATGGATCTCTTTTCCTCCAGGCTCAGTGATGCTCAAACTGAGAAAAATTTGCACAAATTAACATTTGCTCATTTTCACTCTGCATAGTCTTCTTTTAATGTTCTTATTAGTTATATCTAAACGTGCTATGTAGTAAGGAACTCATTATCTATGCAATTTTTATAACATTTAATTATACATTACTATCTTATACATTATATTATAATAACCCACTGCTGCAATCATACAGTAAGCTAATCTTTTACAGGCAATATTACTCAACAATCGGCATCTTCCAACCATCAGCTTCATTTCTACCTGTGCAAACCAGGTCACCATGGTAATGTGGAGCCCACTGGGACGGGGTACTCGATGTCACGGAGATCCTGGTCTGGACCGTGTCCCGGGTTCGCACAATAAAATGGGGTGTATTTACAGGGGATTTGGTTTGTCGTGACGCCACCCATGGGTTGTGGTCAGTAATGGGACCCGAGCTGCTGCAGAACCTCCGGGGATGATGTTTGGCAGCTTTAGATGGAATGGCTCCCCACAGGTAGAGCCTGGTTCTCCGAGGCAGTGTAATTGAAGTCTGTGATGGTTGTTATAGATGTTGCAGGAAAGGGGATGATAGTGGAGATGGTGTTGCTTATGGGGGTGATCAGGGCTGGAGTGCAAGGATCACACAAACTCACGGTTTTTGTAGTTTTCCAAGTCTTTACTTTGCAGATGGTATAAGCAGAATATTGTCCACGGAGTCTGTACCGGGGCCGGGTTGCTCCCACCCTGACCGGGTCCTTGGCTTCCCACTCCTGATCTTTGTGTGAGGCCCTGCTGCCACCTTTAGCTGAAATGCTGGCCCTGTCTCCCCTCACGGGTACCAAATTTGCTAGGCAACTTGAGTATTCTGTGTCACTGACCCCTCCATGTTGCTTTGTTATGGTACAGTAAAGATGGTGGACCTTCACTATTCCAGTGTTCACTGTGCTGTCTGTTTCAGGCACAGCATCGGATCCGGTATCCGTCCTATGCGCTTCTCCGGGGTGAGTTCAGGGTAACTCCTTGTCCCGGCTGTGTTCCTTTACTTTTCCTACTCCTTTCCTCAGACCCTGGCCGGCCTGGAAGTCAACGGTGGACCATGGGTTGAGCTTAAGGCAGCTCCTTTACTCCCAGGTCCTTCCCTCAGTCCTCTCAGGACCTGAACTAACTCCAACTCCAGCTCCAACTCAACTGACAAACTGTCACTGCCACTCTGAGGTAAACAACATTAGCTCCTCCCACTCTTGCAGGTGCCACTTATCCTCCACCCACCACTCTGCTCTTTCCCACTTCCTAGTGTAGTGTCCAGTGTTGTGTGGTGTGGTGAGCTAACCCTTTGTGTTGTTTCTGTGGCACATTAACCCTTGGGGTGCCACATTCCACATGCTAATTACGTATTCAGGGATTTGGACCTCTTCCCACTGCTAGCATGCTTTTTGGATTTCACTTTTCTGACACACCCAGCTCTGCTATGTTGCAGGGCTCTGCTATATTATCACAAGTGTGCCACTTGATATACCCATTTCTACTGTACCAGTGGGCTCTGCTACACCATCACAAGTGTGCCTCCTGACATACCTAACTGCTATACCGCTTGGCTCTGCTACATCATCACAAGTGTGCCTCCTGACATACCTAACTGCTATACCGCTTGGCTCTGCTACATCATCACAAGTGTGCTTCCTGACATACCTAACTGCTGTACCGCTAGGCTCTACTACATTATCACAAATGTGCCTCTTGACATACCTACCTCTAGTGTACCACTGGCTCTGCCTCCTGACATAGCATTCTGATGCACTGGGGCGCCTCCTTATACAGTTGTGTTCAAAATACTAGAGTTCAAAAACATGAGTTAAGCTCAAAATCTTTATAATATTTTATATTTCAATGCATTGGAAACATTGCACACTGTTTTCTAAATAAAAAAATGAAGAGAAATGTATATTATTTAACTATGTTACAGAAAATAACAAACAATGAACATTGGGCTGCTTAAAAAAAGCAGTGTCTGTATTTGTCTTTACAAACTCAATATATTTATGTGTACTTTTTTTAGGACTTGGCATTCCTGTGAATCACTAACCTAATATTTAGTTGCATAACCACAGTTTTTTAGAACTGCTTCACATCTATGTTGCATAGGGTCAACCAACTTCTGACACATGTCAACTGTTATTCCAGTCCAGGATGCTTTGATTACATCCCACAATCTATTTGCATTTGTTGGCTTTACTTCATAAATGGCATTTTTGATGTCACCTCACAAGTGTTCTATCGGATTAAGGTCCGAAGATTTGGCTGTCCACTCCATAACCTCAATTTTGTTGGACTGGAACCAAGATTTTGCTTGTGTACTGGTGTTTTAGGGTCGTTGTCTTGTTGAAACACCTATTTCAAGGGCATTTCCTCTTCAACGTAAGCAACATGACCTCTTCAAATAGTTTGATATATGCAAACTGGTCCATTATCATGGTATGCAGTAAATAGGCACAGCACCATAGTACGGGAAACATGCCCATATCATGCTGCTTACACCACCTCGCTTTACTGTCTTCAGAGTGTACTGTGGCTTAAATTCAGAGTTTGTGGGTCATCTGATGAACTGTCTCCGATCCTTGGACCAAAAAACAACAATTTTACTTTCATCAGTCCACAAAATGATTCTCTATTTTTCTTTAGGCCAGTTGATGTGTTCTTTGGCAAATTGTATCCACTTCAGTACATGTCTATTTTTAACAGTGGGAATTTGCGGGACCTTTTGCTAATAGTTTATATTCACACAAGAGGCTTCTTAGGGTGCTTTCACACTAGCGTTTATTTGAAATCGCGGCAGATGCGGTGAAAAAAACGCATTTGCCGCGATTACCGCATAGCGGCTGCACTTGCGGCACGGTTGCGGCGCGGTTGCGACAAGCCCCATAAAATGTATAGGCGGGCTTGCGGCAGGTTTGGCAAGTGCGGTCAGCCGCGTTTTTTTCGCGGCCGCACCTGCCGCAAGTGCCAAAACCGCACTTGCCGCACCTGCCGCAAGCCCGCCTATACATTGTATGGGGCTTGCCGCAACCGCGCCACAACCGTGCCGCAAGTGCAGCCGGTATGCGGTAATCGCAGCAGATACGTTTTTTTCACCGCATCTGCCGCGATTTGAAAAAAACGCTGATGTGAAAGGGGCCTTTCTGTAACAGTACTAACAGATAACTTGAAACTGTCTTTGATGATCCTGGAGCTGATCATTGGCTGAACCTTTGCCATTCTGGCTATTCTTCGGTCTATTTGAATGGTAGTCTTCTGTTTTCTTCCATGTCTCTCTGGTTTTGCTTTCCATTTTAAACATTGGAGATCATTTTAGCTGAACACCCTATCATTGTCATTGTCTGCACTTCTTTATAAGTTTTACCCTCTCCTGTCAACCATTTAATCAAAGTACGCTGTTCTTCTGAACAATGTCTTGAATGACCCATATTTCTCAGGCTTTCAAAGAGAAATGCACGTACAACATGTGCTGGTATCGCCCTCAAATAAGGGCCACCTGATTCACACCTGTTTCTTCACAGAATGATTGACCTCACTAATTGAACTCCACACTAGTATTAATTTGAACACATCCCCTTTCAATTAATTATTTAAAAACACAGACTCAAAAACATGCAGATCATGAATGTGTCCACTTAATCCATCTGTCTCCATTTGTTGAGTCTCCAGCTTCCACATGCTGTACTACTCCACACTTTCAAGTTGTGGTTCAGTGTTTACAACCTCTGTGGTTCCTTTTGTCTGTCCCACTGCACTTCTTACAGATGAAGATGCTGTAGGGTAAGTATAAGGGCAATGGCAGCATTAGATTTTAATCACTGCTCCAAAAAAATTGAGTCCATTCCATTTCTCCCTCAGGCCATGGCAAAGCCTTGTCTTCTATTTGTCACTCATAAATATGCAGAATACAGCTTTTGCAGTATAAAGTATTTTGATAAGAGGTAGCACAGTTTGTTAGTTGTAGGAATTTACAAAAATCTAATCTCTTATAATCGGGACCATGAATAGTTGATAGATGTGGTTTATAACTGCCTCTTTTTTTTAGCCTGCAATATATCTATGAGTGCTGCTAAGTAGTAAATATAAGGAGGTGATCAGACCGTCACGTTCCGTCCCTGACGTTTTAATAGAGCTAATGTTTGCCTGTGTAATGTGCATTGCCTTGTGAGGAGTTCTGCCCAGCAACAGGCAGTGAACAGGGGCAGATAGACTTAAAAGTTGAGCTTATTTGGCGCCCTGCCAACACAGGTAACCACATATCTTTCTACTGCACAGCTGGGTTTCCACAGCAGGTACTACTACGAACAACACCTTCCACCCTGGCACAGTAGGGGGAGCCCAACCTGCTACGCATAGGCAGGATCCCCTATATATACTGCTGCTGGGGAGGAGCTATTCAGAGTGTGTGCAGACACTAGAAGAGCTGCAGGGAAGCTATGGTGATCGGTGCCACGTGTAGGCCCGAGCCGGTAACCCAGAAGTAGCCTTTCAGCGTCCCACCAGCCTAAGTGGGACTGAAGGCAAGGAGTTTAGAAGCAGAAGCAGGGACAGGTAGCTCAGCTGTGAGCTCGTTCCAGAGAGAGGGAGAGAGAAGCCGGATATTGGGGATCCACACAAGTGAAGAGCTACAAGTCCCACAAGAAACCCCTTGGCACTGAGGAAGCTACAGCTACCCGGTCTCCTGAGAGAGTCAAGAAAGGGAGCCAGGAGCAGTGGCCACAACAGAATTAGAGAAAGTTGTCCCGGAGACCGCACAGGAGGGAAGGAGATACAGACAAGAGAAGAGAGTGGAAGCAAGTCAGGATTCAACGGACTGTGCCTCAGGGAATACAAAGGGAAGGAGGCCTGATACACACTGGCTGTGGGAGCCCATTGTGCAGCCCGGTTACCCGTCAGTGCTTAGGACAATTTACCTGCATTCCACCAGTAAAAGGTAAAGAGACTTCAAGTGCATTCTTTCCAATCCCTTACCGTGCCCTCAATAGACTTTCCCTACTCTCATCCACCACCTCAGCTCTGCTACAACCTGCTCACCTCACCAAGCTGCCCCAGGGGTCCCGGTCCTGCCTGCGGGGACCATACCATCACTGCCGCAATCCCACCGACCTCTGGAGGAGCGGCGCTGGGGACCCCTCACCAGACACAGCAGGTGGTGTTGCGACAATTTGTATATAATCCCTGTAAATAACCCCCTTTTCATCCCAGACTGAACCCGAGATCTGAGTACCCTGCCCTGGGGCGAGTCACTTGGCTGACAGTGTGGGGTTAAAGTGCAAAGATAGAAAGGGGTTAAAGAGAAAAGAAGAAGAGAGGTCACCCCCAAAGGAAAAATAACAACTTTGGGGGGTGTGACAAGGACAAGGGAGCAAGCCAGAGCAAGGAACCTACAGTGGAGTGAAGCAGGTGAGTGTGGGTACTTTAGTATTGTATGAGTAGTAATGCAGTATTAATGAAAACAGTTCTGGGAGATAGCCTTGAAAGATAGATTTAGCCAGACCGGTGGTATATTTAGTAAAGTCATAGTTAGTGAGAGTTCCATTACTTAGTTCCTAAGAGTATGGAGTCACCCCCATTGCTGTGATGTTCATGTGAAATGTTCACAAATATTGTGCTACTGTGATTACTTATGGGTGCACCACTGTTATGCGATGTTTAGGATAAATAAAAGGATGGGTGCTGCTTGTCAACAGAACATAATTATCCTTAGAAGAAAAAGATTGACAGAAAACCTGCACTCCACATCCGAATAATGTAAGATGAAAAAATATATCTTTATTTGAGGCAAAATGACACACAAATTAAAACCATTTAAACCAATAACAAACATTACAAAAACCACAAAAATAATGGGTATAATACCACATAGGGTGGATTTTCAGGTCAAATCGATGTTATAAGTGATTTGACTTGCACATGTGGACCCGCACGTGAGGCGCCGCCTCTTGTGTGGGCTCACTGTGTCCCCCTCTAATATCCAACACTTATATTCCAGAGGAAGTGACAGGGCTCTGAGGGTGTCGCTGTTCGACCCCAGAACCTGCCATTCTCCTCTATTTATCTATTTATTCATCAACGTTAATGTTGATCCCCTTATATAATATAAAAAAAAAAAAAAAAAAACCCAGACTGGGGAGTTGTTTGTCATCATTTCTGTGCACCATTTATTCTTTGTACAATTTGTCATTTTATATAGCTCACTGTTGCCAGGGGCAAGGTGCAATAAGATTAACTATTTGGTGCAGACTTGTATTGTTTGACTTCAGTGTATGATTACTGTTGTACCATTGGTGTTAATGAATCAGGCATGAATACAGGGTTTGAAGGGGCCCCCTTCCCCTATGTGGTATTATACCCATTATTTTTGTGGTTTTTTGTAATGTTTGTTATTGGTTTTAAACGGTTTTAATTTGTGTGTCATTTTGCCTCAAATAAAGATATATTTTTCATCTTACATTATTCGGATGTCGAGTGCAGGTTTTCTGTCAAATATTGTGCTACTATCACTGACCACTATGCATGTGCCTCTGTATTGTGCAAAAGAAAACTATAAGTTAAAATCCTGCTACCATTTCAACCTACACTAAAATAAACAGAACTTTGTAGTTATTAACGTTTCTGACTTCCTGGGGGCATTCTGTCAGATCTGGCAGTCCTGTATCTGAGCGGGCCTCTTGCACTTCTGGGTGTACTCCAGCTCTCCAAAGGGTCATCCATCGCCCCTCACTGGCCATGAGGGGTGGGTTGTCACTTCAAGAAGACAGAGCTAGTGAACACAGGGAAGTAATAAAAGAAACCAACCCACATAGTGATGCTGTGCTGCACTTATGCCAATATGCTGCACTGTTTTTCCGATGTTTGATAAGTTTTCTCTGCAATCATACATGTAATCATTGAAGTAAAAGTATGATTGCACTCAGTATTTCAGAACCTGTAAGGCACTGGCTTTACTTTGTAGCCCTAAATCCTGCTGGTTGATTCCCTTTAACAGTGCATTGTAGCATGACAGATAGAGCAAAGTGTGTCTTGCATATGTGGCGCCCCACTGGTCAGTGCGCAACTAAAGGTGTACTGCACCCAGACTAAGCGTTTGTGGTATCCCGGTCACCAGAGGATGATAATTTTAATCTGAGGCCTCATCCTTGCATTCATACACTTAGGTCAGGGAGACCTTTTGGTTAACCCTTTGCTAGGGAACCAGTCCCGGTGGGAGGAGCTAAGGTGTAGTGAAAGAAGCGGGAGTGACAGTTAGTTAGTCAGTGAGTGAGGAGTCATTGTGAGGAGAGTGAAGTGGAAGGTGCCTGTAAAGGAAGGCAGACCAGACAGAAGAGGCATACCTGGCTTGAGGAAGCCCGGGGCCAGACCGTGCCGAAAACCTGTCCGGGGGGAACCCAGTCCAAGACAGAGTACCGGCTCCGAGTGCAGTGCAAGAAAGTTTAGCTCTGAGCCGCCAAACCCGTTGGGTCCAAGGCCTTTCATATAGCCCCAACCTGGCCCGTCCCCACCAGGAGCTCCAAACCGGGTTGAGCTCCTTAGAGAGATAAGGGTAACCTCTATATACCCAACCGGCCTGGTAGGAAGAGGGCTCCATGCAGGGCCACGTACGGATAGTAAGGAGAGCACAGTGAAAAGTACAGAGATTGTACCAGAAGGAACATCATTGAGGGCCTCAGAGAGACTTTACATCCTTTGGTGACTACCCGGCCAGCTACCTGAAACCAAGTGACTGTGTACCAATGGCAATGGCTGTGTAACCTGGAAAGTTGCTTCACGTCACCAGTAAACACCCGTGCAGAGCAAGAAGGTCTCCTTTGTCTTATTATTACTAAGTTGGTCACCTGTGTTCCAGAAGACTGCGCCTCTCCCGGTGTGCAACCATTTCTTTACCTTACTGGCCTGAGGACTTCGCTCCGCCTGCAGGGAGTGACATCATCCAGCTGCCTGCCCATTGACCCAGGAGGTCTGCTGGCAGCGCTGGTGCCATCACCTGATACTGCAGGTGGCGTCAGGTTAAAAAAAAACTAAACCCCTTTTTTGTGACCACCAGGGCCATGGATCAGGACACTGGCCACCAGTGACAGTCCCTTAAAGCTACACCCAGGATCTGAGTACCCCGGCCCTGGGTTGCATCAAATGCAGCATTACACACCCTGAAATTGAAGATGTCCACAGCATCCACAGTACCACAACACACATACCCAAAATCCCCATATTTCTGTAGTGTGCCAGGGTGTTAAAGGAAAAGAACTCACCTATGGCTACCACCTTGAGGCACATTACATAAATATGAGCGTCAGCAATGACAATCATTTGATTGCTGGGTGTTTTCTTGGTATTTTCTTGGTATTGCAGGACTGTTGAATCTTAGCAGCCCCAGACCAACTCTGCAAGCTCCTCAAAATAAAATAGTCCATATCATGACTCCCATAGACCTTGACAATGGCTGCTTTTCATTCCGTAAAGCCAGGTTCACATGGTTTGTATTTGGACCACAATGGCCGGAATGACCGTCTGTCTTCCAACTGAACCTTACAGCCTCAGGGTGCTATGAGGTTCTAGAGGTTCTAAGTTTGGTTCGTGGGACCCCTGATCTGTCTTGTCATTGTGATTCATATATGGACTGTGAAATATTCCTGTGTAAACCTGAACTAAGCCAGGAATATAATAAATACAGATTCACAAGGAGTATCCTTGATGATGTGCCTTATTTTTCCCTTCCAGCACCTCATCTCTTTTCAGATTCTCTATTCACTAAATTGAAAGAAATTACATTTTTCCCCATCAAAACACCTTCTAATAATCTCACTGTGTGATATAAACCAGCCTCTTTGTACCTGCACTGCTATAACAACTATAGGCGCAGATGGTTTTATGTGTGCATAAAGGAGTACTAACGTACAGAATGTCTACATTTGATTTCCAGTTGAATGCATTTTTGTTTCCTCCATCAGCCTTTATAGACTGGAGAAATGCTGGGGGTAATGAACTTCAATTAGATTATTTACAGGAAATGTAGTTGAATATCTTCCCCATTTTCAGTAGAATTTCTCGGTTTTGATCATCTCCAGAGAAATTTATGTATGTTTCTATATCTACAGCTAGTTATGTTGTTTGTTCTGTAAGTTTTATTAATATATTAGTCCAAGCAAGTCCCTCACCGCTGCTCTCTATCCATTTGTCACAATTTAAACAAAAACTATCACCTCATTGTTAGGCCATTGAGTATTTGGTCAGTATTCTACCTCAGTATTTGTAATCTAAAACCTGGTGTGGGTGAAAAAAGCAGTAGTATCCTTCACCTCCTATATACAATCTCTTTTGTCACTTGCACCTGATGAACATGTCTATAATACGCCCCTTTCTCACCATGGAAACAACCAAACCCTAACTGTGGCCCTTACCCACTCCTGCCTTGATTATTGGAATTCTGTATTAATTGGCCTCCCCCTCACTAGACTCTCCCCTCTCCAGTCTATCCTTAATGCAGCAGCCAGGGTCACCTATCTAGCTAACCGTTACTCGGATGCTTCCGCTCTATGCCAGTAATTGCACTGGCTGTCGATACAATATAGGATCCAAATTACTTGCTCTCACCCACAAAGTTCTCCACAGTGCAGCACCCCCCACACGTTCTCTCTCATCTCTGTTTTGCACCCTACTCGTTCTCTACACTCCACAAGCAACTTCCACACTAATCTAAACCTCCCACTCCCAGCTCCAAGACTTCTCTTGAGATGCACCAATTCTCTGTAATGCTCTAACCCATAAAATTAGGACTAACCAAAACTTACTCAGTTTTAAGTGTTCCCTAAAAAGACATCTTTTTAGCACATCTGAGGCGGTCGACAGGGTATGGGGTACTCGGGTACCGGGGCTGATGGCGGATCTGATGGGGGATACGGCTGGTCGATCCCCGGTACCTTGCCCTGGACCCTCAATGGCGGGGAACGGTGGGGGTAAGGGGCTATTTACAATTGAACGTGACGCCACCTATGGTACCTGGTAACAGTTTACCAGAGCTGCAGCCGGCCGCTGAGGTGATGGTGGGTGCAGCAGAGTGTGGAACAGCTCCCCACAGGTGGAACTTTACCTCAGGGCAGCAGGGATGGATGAGGGGAGTAGTAGTCAAGTCCTTTCTGGCACAGTGGGGAATTGCGACGGTTAGACAGTCACACAGGCACACTGGGGCTGTTGTTTCAGTACCTTTTACTGGTGGTAACATAACAGGTACAGTCTAGTGTAATAACCAGATCCCCGGTGCAATTTGGGACTTCCACCTTAGAAAGTTATGAGGCCTCCTTTGTGTCTGTGCTCTGCAGTGTGGGATGAGTCCTGCCTGTGCCAGAACCCTCCTCTTTCTTCTCCCTCTTTGGGCTTTGTCCTAAACTGGAAATGAGGTCCTTCTGCGGGGTCCCTGTTTCTCCTATGGCCATTGGTCCTATGCTTGGTTAGTTTAGTGTCTCTCACTCACTCTCCTCAGGGCTGAACTCCTCCTGAGTATGCTGGGCTTTTGCTGTAGCTCTGCAGGCTGGCAGCATCGTCGGACTCCAGTGTCCAGGTGTACTAAAGGGCTATATTATATCTTTCCCTTTTCTTGGTTCCCTGCCTCCTCCACTTGCCTCCAACCCCTTCCCAGGGGTGTGCAAAGCAGTCAGTCGTCCCTGGTCCAGGGCCTGAATCTCTCCCAGCGACCAGTAGCTCTGCCTCCTCTCTCTCCCTCTCCTCACATGAACTAACTGAAACTGTCTCCTGGGACTAACTGCCTCCTCCCCTCAGCCTGAGTGCTCTTAAAGGGGAACTGACTTAATGCAGCCAGTAGATCTCCCCCTTCAGGTCTGGGGTGGAAGGTGGTGTGTGCTGAGCTAACCAAGGTGTTAGTCCTTCCTTGCACCGGTGGAACCTGTGGCAATCCTCTGCAGGGGTTCCACATTTCCTATCATGTTCATTAATAAGTCTTTTTATATATAGCCAGTGGTGTAACTTGAAGCTAATGGACCCTGGCAGGTGCAAAAGCTCCAATGAGGCCCCTAATTATTGCAAATCTTTAATAGTATTAGTTTTTGTTTAGGCCAAAGGGACTTTTGGGGCCCCCTAGGCTCCAGGGCCCTGGTGCGATTGCAGCCCCTGCACCTGTTGCAGTTACACCCCCGTATATAACCCATTCATTATTTCTCTGAACATAATTCTTCATCACACTTTCCAACGCATCCAAAAGCACTAAAGACATTAATTAGTGACTGGCTCATGCAGCCTTTTATCTATCCTTCATTTGCTTAGGATGGCTAGACTATTGTTGTAAATAAGCACCTGTACTTTGTGTTACCCCAACTTCATTGGAAATTGTAAGCTGTTAGGGTGTGTTCGCACAATGCATATATTGCCGCACATTATGTGCATATCTGCTACGTATTAGCAGCAGATCTGCACCAAATATGCAGTGGCGTGTTTTCCCAGCAGAGCCTATGCGTTTTCCTAATTCCTGTCTGAATGGTGCATTTTTTCCGCAGCAGATATATTGCGTACTTTAGTGTGGGAAAATCTGCAGCATGCCAGTTCTTGCTGGGGGTGTTCCTGCATTAAATACACTAATTCCCCAACCCCTGCCTCAGAAACAGGGCTTATGCCTTATTTTAATGTGTGTAAATGTGATTAAAATTTATTGTGAGCATGTATAAAATTTGTGGGGACCTGGTGAGGGGCTTCATGATTATTTAAAAACTACTACTTTATTCTAAATACTCTTTGAAGTCCCATCAGTTTATTCAGTCAGAGCAGGGACTTCTCTGTATCTTCTAAGCAATTTGTGTTGTGCCCTACTAACCACAGGTACCCACAGACTCACCCACAGCATGGATGGGTTTCCACAGCTGGTACATAGACACAGACAACACCTTCCACCCCGACACAGTAGGGGGAGCACCACCTGCTGCCCTTAGGCAGGATCCCCTGTAAATACTGGTGCTGGGGGCGGAGTTAGACAGAGTGTAGCAGACACTACAAGAGCTGCAAAGAGGTTCTGGTGTTCAGTGCTGTGTTAGGCCCGAGCCAGTCACCCTGACCAGTCTCCAGTAGCCCTGCATGGCCCAAGAGTGGGGTCGAGAGGCAAAGAGAAGAGGCAGAATAGTGGGGGGCCATGGAGCCAGCATTAGGTTCACCCCGAGCAACCATCGGACACCGGAGTCCGCGTCCACTGGAGTGCACCAGGCCCAGTGGAGAACACCGGAAAAATATGGAGACTACAGTCTTCCGGACCCCTGCGCAGTCACATACCAGGGAGCCAGGCAATGCGGGGAGAGAATCAGCGGTAGTCAGCAGAGGGTATCCCGACGAGAGCACAGGAGGAGAACGAGAGAGCAGAGGAGGCCAGCCAAGTTCTACACAGGCGGGGGCTTCACACACACACGGGGAAAGTAAAGAGGAGGTCTTATACCCACTCGCTGTGGAAACCCAGGAGTGCATCCTGAACATCGGTGGTACTCTGGATGATTTACCTGCTTCAACACCAGTAAAAAGGTAAAGCGCAACCAGCGGTGTGTGTGTCCGTTCCTTCCCCACGCCCCTGTCATTCGGCCAGGCTCCGCCTCATCCATCCATCCATCCATGCATCCATCACCAGCACCCCTATCATCACCGGTGCATCCCTGCCCCGGAGGGTCAGCTCCACCTGCAGGGAGCTGTACCATCTTGGCCGCTATACCACCATATCAAAACACATGGAATTACCAACTTATTTATGTTAAGACATTTTTTACTTTTATTCATATCAAAATTTAAAAGTCAAAGACCCACTAATTAGACACAATAACATACATATATACAAAGTAAGGAACATACATGTATCTATATATATATATATATATATATATATATATACTAGATGGTGGCCCGATTCTAACGCATCGGGTATTCTAGAATATGTATTAAGCGTTTGGTGGTTCCATTGTATAAGCTGGAGAATCCAGAAACCTAAAGGAAGGTCACCAACCCATGGTGTTTTAGAATCCTGTTTTGATTATTATACCAGGCTTTTGAATATTTCTATGTTATTTTCTCTTCCCTTACACGATTGTCCTCTCTGGTGACATACTTACCTTATGACACCAGAACATTCATACAGGATATATCTTGGGGTTCTCTTCCCCATTGGATTATATCTTAAATCCTTGTGGGTAAAAAGAGTTTGACCTTCCAATATAATATTTCACTTGCATGAATGTACATCAATACGTATCTGGACTCCCATATTTGTAAATGTGTGCAAATGTTTGTCTATTTTTGTAGGTTTTTTATTTTAATTTTTTGATATTAATAAAAAGATATATTTTTAATGATAATAAGTTGGTATAACCTGGTTCTGATATACACTACAAAACTGTTACCTCCTAAAAAATATTTTTTGTTAATAGAATATGTATGTAGTTGACATACTGTGACTGGCAGAACTTCTTAAGTCAACGTGAGTGAACTGCATATATATATATATATATATATATATATATATATATATATATATATATATATATTTATAGCAGCGCTATGGTATATGGAGGTACATTACAGCACATGTATAGCAGCACTATAGTATATGGCGGTACATTACAGTACATGTATAGCAGCGCTATGGTATATGGCGGTACATTACAGTACATGAATAGTAGCGCTATGGTATATGGTGGTACCTTACAGTACATGTATAGCAGCGCTATAGTATAAGGCGGTACATTACAGCACATGTATGGCAGCTCTATGGTATATGGCGATACATTGCAGCACATGTATAGCAGCACTATGGCATATGGCGGTACATTACAGTACATGTAAAGTAACACTATAGTATATGGCGGTACAGTATAGCACATGTATTGCAGCACTATAGTATATGGCAGTATATTACAGTACAGGTGCACTATAGTATATGGTGGTATTTTATAGCACATGTATAGCAGCATTATAGTATATGGAGGAACATTATAGTACATGTACAGCAGCGCTATGGTATATGGCGGTACATTACAGTACATGTATAGCAGCGTTATGGCATATGGTGGTACATTACATTACATGTATAGCAGCGCTATAGAATATGGCGGTACATTACAGCACATGTATAGCAGCACTATGGTATATGGCGATACATTACAGTACATGCAAAGTAACACTATAGTATATGGCGGTACAGTATAGCATATGTATAGCAGCACTATAGTATATGGCAGTATATTACAGTATATGTACAGGTGCACTATAGTATATGGTGGTATTTTATAGCACATGTATAGCAGCACTATAGTATATGGCGGTACATTACAGTACATGTATAGCAGAACTATGGTATATGGCGATACTCTGCTCCCTGCAGCCCCCCACTCCTTCAAAGTAAAAGTAAAAAAATCCTCAGTGAGGATACTAACCTGTCCTCCGTCTTCTAGGTCCTACAGGTCTTTAGGACCCGTCACTGCCTGGGAAACCGATCAGCTGATCGGTCACATGACCGCTAACTGCCGGGGGGGCAGGATGGAGAAGGGGGGCAGGATGGTGACAGGGTGGAGGGGGGGCAGGATGGAGCCGGGGGGGCAGGATTGAGCCGGGGGCGGGGCAGGATGGAGCCGGGGGAGGAAGCAGGATGGAGCCAGGGGGGGGGCAGGATGGAGGCGGCAGGGGGGCAGGATGGAGACGGAGGATTGGCAGGATGGAGGCGGAGGGGGGGCAGGACGGAGACGGGGTAGCAAGAACAGCGGGGGGGGGCAGGATGGAGGAGCAGGGCAGAATGGAGAGAGCGGGCAGAATGGAGGGAGCGGGGCAGAATGGAGGGAGCGAGGCAGGATGGAGCGATCGGGGCAGGATGGAGCGAGTGGGGCAGAATGGAGCCGGAGGAGCAGGATGGAGCCGGAGGAGCAAGATGGTGGCGTCGGGGGGGGGGGGGCAGGATGGTGGCGGGGGGGCAGGATAAAGCGAGCGAGGCAGGATGGAGCGAGCAAGGCAGGATGGAGCCGGAGGAGCAGGATGGAGCCGGAGGAGCAGGATGGAGCGGGAGGGGCAGGAAGGTGGCAGGGTGGAGCAGGATAGGGGGTAGCAGGATGGAGCGAGCAGGCAGGATGGTGGCGAGCGGGCAGGATTGTGGCGGGGGACAGGATGGAGCGAGTGGTGCAGGATGGAGCGAGTGGTGCAGGATGGGAGCGAGTGGGGCAGGATGGAGCCGGAGGAGCGAGGATGGTGGCGGAATTGGGGTCAGGATGGGGGGGCAGGATGGGGGGGCAGGATGGAGCCAGCGGGGCAGGATGGTGCAGAGTGGGGAGCAGGATGGTGCGAGAGGGCAGGATGGAGCGAGCGGGGCAGGATGGAGCAGGGGGGCAGGATGGAGCGAGCGGGGCAGGATGGGGGTGGGGGGGGCAAGATGGAGCTGAGGGGGGGCAGGATGGAGCGAGCGGGGCAGGATGGTGGCAGGGGCAGGATGGTGGCAGGGGGCAGGATGGTTGCGGGGAGGCAGGATGGAGCGAGCAGAGCAGGATGGAGCGAGTGGGGCAGGATGGAGCGAGCGGGGCAGGATGGAACCGGGGGGGCAGGATGGAGCTGAAGGGGGGAAAGGATGGAGCCGGAGGGGGGGCAGGATGGAGTCGGGGGAGGCAGGATAGATGCAGGGGGCAGGATGGACCCGGGGGGCAGGATGGAGCTGAAGGGGGGGAACGATGGAGCCGGAGGGGGGCAGGATGGCGTCGGGGGAGGCAGGATAGATGCAGGGGGGGGCAGGATGGAGCCGGAGGGGGACAGGATGGAGCCGGGGGGCAGGATGGATGCAGGGGGGGCAGGATGGAGCCGGGGGTGAAGGGGGGCAGGATGGATGCAGGGAGGGGGCACGATGGATGCGGGGGGGGGGCACAATGGATGCGGGGGGGGCACGATAGAGGCAGGGGACAGGATCCCCTCGCCCTCCTCTGTTCTCACCTATCTTCCGTAGTGGTCGTCATGTGACAGGGCGGGCTGTGTGATGTCACATCAGCCCGTCTTGTCACATGACCGTAGTGACGGAGAAGACGGGTGAGAAGAACAGTGGGAGGAGAGGGGGGGACAGTATGGATGTGGGTGGGGTGGGACGTGGGGTAAGGGATATGGATGGGGCAGAGGGGTGCAGGGACATGAATGGGGCACAGGGGTGCAGGGATATGGATGGGGCAGAGGGGTTCAGAGATAAAGATGGAGCAGAGGGGTGCAGGGATATGTATGGGACAGGGGTGCAGGGATATGGATGCGGCGCAGGGGTGCAGGGATATGGATGTGGCAGAGGGGTGCAGGGATATGGATAGTGCAGAGGGGTGCAGGGATATGGATGGGGCACAGGAGTGCAGGGATATGAATGGGACGGTGGTGCTGGGATATGGATGGGGTGCAGGGATATGGATGGGGCAGAGGGGTGCTGGGATACGGATGGGGCACATGGGTGCAGGGATATGGTTGGGGCAGAGAGGTGCAGGGATATGGATGCAGCAGAGGGGTACAAGGATATGGATGGGACAGGGGTGCTGGGATATGGATGTACACAGGGGTGGTGCTGGTGCAGTTGCCAGGTGCCTGGTGCTGGTGGCAGGTGCTGGGTGCCTGGTGCAGGTGCCGGGTGCAGGTGAGCTGGAGACCGGGAGCCACAGAGGAAGAAGCTGCCGGGATCAGGGATCCAGAATCAGGAGTGTGGAGTCAGGTAAGGCGCTGTTACAGCCCAAGATAGGCTGGGGGGACAGAATGGGATAGATGGATGAATGGATGGGGCGGCCTGGAAGAGGGGACAGATTGGGATGGATGGATGGATAGATAGATGGGGCGGCCTGGAAGAGGGGGCAGAATGGGATGGATGGGTCAGCCTGAAAGAGGGGGCAAAATGGGATAGATGGATGGGGCAGCCTGGAAGAGGGGGCACAATGGGATGGATTAATTGATGGAGGGGGCAGAAGATGGATGGAGGAGGGGGGCATGGTAAAGGGGGCAGAAGATGGATGGATGGAGGGGGGCATGGAAAAGGGGGCAGAAGATGGATAGATGGGTGGATGGGGGAGATGGTACATGAAACGTAGGGGAGAAGCTACATGGATGAGTGAGAGGCTGCGTGGAACATGGGAGGGGAGAGGCTGCATGGAACATTGGAGGGGTATGGGGGGAAGGATGAACTGCATGGAACATATGGATGGAAAATGAGCTGCATGGGATATATGGGGGGTGAACAGTATGGGATATGTGGAAGGAGGATGAGCAGTATGGCATACACATTTATATAGGGAACGTACTGTCCTGGTGATGTGTTGATGGTGGTTCTGATTATGTATTATTGTATTGCTGGTGGTTTTGGTCATGTACTGACAGGGGTTATAGTGATGATGTATTATTGAATTGATGGGGGTTCTGGTGATGTATTACTGTATTGACAATGGTTCTGGCAATATACTGACAGGGGTTCTAGTAATGTGTTATTGTATTGCTGGTGGTTCTGGTGATCTAGTCATGTGGATGTTGTAATCTTTAACTTAACAGACTTGATCCTAAAACATTATAGCACAATGGTGCTTGACTAAAAATACAGCTGAATGTCAGCCAAACAATTGACTAAAGCCCCCAAGCACTATAAATAGGAGTCCGATCGCTCAGTCGGCAGCGAGCTTGCTCGGGTCTTCTATACACAGGAGCGCTCATTCTTCCCAGTATTCCTGTATACTGTATGAAAGCTGCTGTTAGGCCACTTTCACATCAGCAGTTTTCTGATGTTTCCAGCTGATCCAGCAGATGGTGCCTGATCTGCCGCCTAACAGCCGACTTGCGGCACCGATCTGGCAAGCCCCATGCCTTGTCTATGGGGCTTATTATCGGGTGGGGCAAGTGCGGTTCTGCCAGATCCAGCAGATCCCGCATTTGCTGCGGCAAAAAAACCCGCTGCTAATCGCGTTTTTTTTGCAGCCGGATTGCGGCAAAACCGAAAATGTCTCAAGCCCCAAAGAGAATGAATGGGGGCTTGCCACAAGTGTACCGCAAGTCGTCCGTTAGGTGGCAGATGTGGTAAATCTGCCAGATTCGGACAGAACTGCTCATGTGGAAGGAGCCTTAGATGTCTCTGGCTGCAGATTATCACTAAGAGGACAAAAGGATCTACAGCCTGTAATCGGACATCCTGGATCCTTATTTCCCTTGACCAATTATCAGTTAGAGCCATACACATTAGACTGTCCTCACAGGTTTGGCCAACTTTAGTCTTATGTGTATGGAGTTCCTCACTACTATCTGAAGACTACGAGCACTGACATCTGTGAACCACCGGAGTGCTGGAATTCAGATAAAAGATAGGACACACAGTTACAAAGGAAAACCTCAAAAGTCTGAACATATGAACAGCAGATCGTTTATTCATACCTTTTAGCATTTATCCGTTACTTGGTCAGGCGGAATACCAAACTGATCTGCCTGAAAAATAAAATACTGTGTCTACATACGCTTAGTCTGACTGATCAGGGGGGGGCTCGACCGCTGAAGGTGCCTAGGGTGGTAGGAACTTCAAATGCTGCCCTGAGCGGAGGCACTGCAGGACCTGTCTCCACCGTGGTGATCGGTGATAGGACCTGTGGTGACGTCGCGACTCGGAGATCCTGAGTCATGTGATCACAACATGTGACTGCTACCCGGCCGGAAGACGGAAGGGAAGACAACTCCGGAGTCCGGCGACGTAAATTGCTCCGGCCCTGGGCCCTCCTTGAGTCCTGCTTGTTGCCATACATTGGGGTTGTGCAGAGGTGGCGGTGCACAGTGACAACCCCAATAGGTGAGTGGCCATTTGGACTGATTTGATTATTTGGGTTGTCTGTTGTCTTGTCTGCCTAAGTCTTGTCACTTCTTTGCTTATCTGTATTGTGTCCAGTGTTGTCTTGTCATACTTCACAGTGTTGTTGTATTTGTCTGCATACATTAATTGTTAATTGTCAAAACTAATCTTTTCTAATCGCTCATATATTCTTATACTATACTAATTCTATCACTTTCTCTCTTTACGGTACTACTTTGTTTTTAAAATCTTGCCAGAACTAATAGGGAAACAGGAGATTACAACTCCCATTCTTTTCATACTCTGAACAAGCTTCGCACCACTTCTCCCTCCCTTCTTTCCTCCCTCCTTCTTCTTCACACGTCACACCCACTCCTCCCTTTCTCCATACAGTATTATGCCATTTTGCTCTGATTGTGTTTGTAGCTTGCTGTTCCATTGGGAACCCGGCAGCTCTGACCCATTGATTTCATTATTAACCGTACTGCCATCTTTATTAGATCCTCTAGGATGGGATGCAGGATACACTCGAATAGCAGGTACAAGGTATTTTGAAGTAAGGATCAATGCCCATTCTGTCCCAGCAATAGAGAGCATTGGATTACCCATTGAACAGATAGTTACAGATGGCAACCTGATTTGTCCACGGGCAGTTCAGGGACTTGCTTTTCTTGTTACTGCATTATCAAATCACTAACTTTTTAAAGGTGTACGCATGTGGAAAAAGTGTGTGTGAACTGGAACCAGGTGTTCTGTTAAAATTGTAAAACTATTCAGATAGATCAGAAGGCTTGCAGACGGGCCTGCCCTGTCCTAGTTTTTGGTAGCCTATGGTTTTGCGATAACTGTAAATTTTGGTGAAAGCCGTATGCTGAGCAATTGTGTGTTGAATGATCTGCTGTAAGACAGACGACATGTTTTCACAAAGATCGGATAAGAATTGTGCCTTGTATGACAGAGAAAATTAACCAAAGTATTTCCAAAATTAACTCAAAATTAGGTTAAGTTACAGTCCAACTGGACAGGTTTTCCTAATTAAATATATGTTAATATATAGAAACAGTACTGATCTTTGTCAACAGCCATTGAAATATTAACCTGCATTGTACTAAAATCACTGCTTTGTTTTTCCTTTATGAATATTGTTTATGATACAGCCAGTCAGTGGAATTTAGAATGTTTGTGTGAAGGTTACAGTCACAGCAGCAGGGAAGGGAGGGGATTAAGCTGGAGGGACAACGTCACAGTTGGTACTGATAACTGATATACTCTACGGCAGTGTTTCCAACTCCAGTCCTCAAGGCACACCAACAGGTCATGTTTTCAGGATTTCCTTAGGATTGCACAGGTGTTAGTTTAATCACTTGCACAGGGGATAATTCCATCATCTGTCTAATGATAAGGAAATCCTGAAAACATGACCTGTTGGTGTGCCTTGAGGACTGGAGTTGGGAAACACTGCTCTACGGTATGTTGGAATAGATTTTACTACTAAGCTACTAATTATTATAAGTTATTGAGTCAGCTCTGAAACTGGATGGAGTTTAAGAATATAATGTTAATTGTAATGTTTGCATTGTGATTGGGTGACCATCGGCAAACTGTCTAATGATATCATGCCCTCATGTCTTTGTTTATGTGAATTGTTTGATGTGCCACAGTGATGTTGCGTTCTTGTATAAAGTTGATTCAGAAAAAGTATAAAGTATAGGTGCAAAAAGGTAATACACAAATACAGATATGCAGAAGAAGGGGTGGATTCAGGAATAGAGGTGCCTGATACAGATAATTCTGATATACGTGACAATTGTTTTTTTTGGGATTGCATTGTATGTTTTTTTCCCGTAGAAAATTATTGTTATATAATTATTCATCATTGTGTGTCTTATTTTTTTCCACTTGCTTAGACAAGTGTTCCTTACAATTAGAATAATCAGGAAATTGAGTTTGCATTGACTGCCCAGGAGAGAGAGGTCCAGCTTGGTCCAGGTTGATTTTTTTTTTTTTTTGTGCTTGAGGAAGTCCACCTTGGGAAACCAGGTTGATGGTTTGTTTTTTTGGGGTTTTATTATTGACAAGCTGGAGGTAGGGTGAACCGGTGTATGTCTAGTTTGGGATGCCAGGATACTGAAGACAGGGTTAGCGACCTTTGACAGTAACTGGGGAAACCAGGACGCTGGTTTGGATGACAAGCTAGAGGACGAAATAGTAAAGGTCTAGTTTGAGATGCCAGACTACTGAAGACAGGGTTAGCGACCTTTGACAGTTACTGGGGAAACCAGTGCTGGTTACTGGTTTGGATGACAGGCTAGAGGATTACTAGTTCAGAGTGGTAGCGGGATACTGAAGACGGGGTTCGCGACTCATGACAGCCGTTATGGGAACTCACCAAGGCTCCTACTGGATCAGGATGGATAATGTGGGATCAGTGGGAGCAGAGAAAG
>JARQOC010000005.1:131700284-131845896 GCA_033576535.1 Allobates femoralis
CGGGCTCACAGCTAGTTTGTAATAATTATCTACAGGTGCCTCTGTTGTTCTTTTTGTATATAGATATATGTTTTTTGGTTTTATATGTGCTAACAAATAAGGACACCATGTCCGAAACGCGTATAGCAGCCCTCATGGGCACGTGTAAATTTTACATTTGAGAATAAAGAAGATAACCGCACAGTGGCACTGGATTTTTCTTCTATATATTGCTGCATTACCGAATAGAAGCCTGCCGTTCATCCAGTGCCTGGGAGTCTTTGTGAGTATAGGGTGGTGGAGCCTCTCATCTATTTATTGCATTCCATAATGTTTGCCAGGGGTGGTATTGTGATGCTAGTCACTACTTACAGACAAGCTATGAGACAGGGTAGTAAAATATTCTGGAGTAAGATATCAATAAAGCAAGTTGTGAACTAAGGAAAAAGATAAATAAGACTAATGCATAGACAGGTCAAAGTCCAGGGTCAGAATTCCAGTAGGACAGTGGATCAAAGCAAAGGGAAAGGTAAATGTAAGTTCAGAGGAGGTCCAATGTCTGCCAGCAATAGATCAAATACAAAGCATAGATACATTCTGTCAACATGCACCAATGAGAAAATGCAGTGACTGGCAGTTATCTGGACAAACTGCTCAGCTAAGTAGCAGTGCAATCACAGAGAACAGGGTAGCCTAGCACCATCCAGTCTAAGAATGGATTACTGAACTGTCAATAATAATAATAACAATAATAATCTTTACTTATATAGCATGTTCTGCAGCGCTTCACAATTTAGAGGTATATGTTTTAACAATCATAAGAAGCAGTTAACAGAAAATACAATACAATACAAGAAACAATACAATACAATACAAAACAAAGCATAATACAATACAATAATTAGAGCAAAATAATGACATTCCTGCTCATAAGAGCTTACAATCTAACACTGTGGTGGGGGTGACACAGAGTACAGGTGATACATCATTTACAATGATGGTATAGTCAATTTGAGGAGATGGAGAACAGATAGGAGCAGCATGAATGGCCACCAATCATTATTTATGATCCACTTGAGACTGTTTTTATACAACTAAACAGTGTTAAGAGGTTAAAACTTAACATTTAATGTAGGCTATGTCTTGGACTAGGGATCATGATAGGCCACCCTAAAAAGATGTGTTTTTAGGGATCACCTGAAACTATGTAAGTTGTGGATACACCTAATTTCTTGGGTAGAGCATTCCAGAGAATTAGTGCAGCTCGGGTCAATCAGCATACCAACAGCTCAGCTAACCCCTGCCAACCCCTGCCAAGATTGGATGATTTAACTAACACATCCCAAACCGAAAGATTAGCATGGCACTGATTCCATAAGGCAGCAAAACTGACACTCACTGCATTCATACCAGATTGATCAGATGTATCCTGACAAGTATGTTTTTATTGTATTTAAATTTAAGAGATTACAATACTTCATTACAACTCCAATGGATCATATTTAAAGGAGTTATCCAGGATTTAAAAAAAAAAATGTGTCCAAGCACTAACAGGCAGGTAGCTGCCACCTACCTGCCAGTTGTTCAAGGCGCCAGTCACTGATGTTCGCCTCCACCACAAAGTAATCACAGACCGCTCCTGCCAGGGACAACATGGAAGGGTAAACAGAACAGTGGTGGCTTTTCCGTTCTGTTCTGTGGAAGTGGGCACATAGACGACATCACACTGATTGACAGTCATTGCTACCTGATTAAGGGAGCCAGCTGTCGATCAGTGTGATATCGGCTATGCGCCTACAGACAGAGAGAAAAGCAAATCCTCTGGAGATGTGATGTCAGTGGAAGCTGCAAAATCGCAGACTCTAGAGGTCTAAGCCGCTCCATGTTGGCAGTGGATGGCACCAAACACAACAGGCAGTTAGGTTGCAACTGCCTGCCTGTTGGTGCTTGGGCACAATTTTTTTCTCTTGATAAATCCCAGATAACCCTTTAAATCAATTTAATACACCTATATTGCTGTGGAAAAAACTGTAGGTCTGGAAGGGATACTCGACATGCCCCTGTAATAAGATTTTAGGTTGAACTATAGGTAGAACCACAGGATTCAGCCTAAACTAATAAAGGTAATAAATAAAAAACCAAGAAGCCGTGCTACCTGTGGGCAGCATGCAATACAAAAGTGCATATGCACATATTAATTTTTAACTGTATTTTAAACTGAGACATTTAGCAAACACTTCCTTGAGCTACCCGCCACGTCATGGCATTCTAAGATGGGGCAGTCCTACTCTATGTTTTTTATATACGCTGTGCTATTGCAGCCTCCTGAATACATTAAAAGCAGGACCACACTAAATGCACACGTAGCTGAAGCATATCTGAACTACTCCCACGGCGCCAGAAGGGCAAGCGCAGAAAAGGCAGACCAGGTACGGACATGACATCCGGACATTATCAGATCTGACCCCCACACTGCCAGACCAACAACCATGGATGAGGGTAGAACAGGCCCTATTGCTTGAGAGGCAGAATAGCAGGGCACCGATCACTCAAGATCCAAAGCAGCGGTATCAGCAGTGTAAACTGCAGCAGGGCCGGGGGTGCACAGTCTTATAACAGCCTGAGAGGTAAAATAAAAGAAATGATGGGAGTGCTGGTGTCTCACGGTCCGCGCTGCTTCAGGGTTAAATAAACTCCCCAAAGAGCCAAATCGATTTCCATCCTTTTATTCCTCCTCTCTCCTAAAAGGATGGAAATCGATTTGGCTCTTTGGTGAGTTTATTTAACCCTGAAGCAGCGCGGACCGTGAGACACCAGCACTCCCATCATTTCTTTGATACATAACACTATCCAGTGGTTGGTGGAGGTCCTGCAGCAGCTGGAACATCGTTTCCAAAAACGCCTTCAAACCAGTTGTGGGGATCACAACTGGACCAGGTGAGCAGCTTCACAGCACCACCATCACACATAAGTGTCACTAGTGATAGGGCACTATTGCGCCTCTTGTCCCCCTCCCTATTTTATCTTGAGAGGTAAAATAACATTGAAGAAAGAGGCACTCACCCAGTGATAGTTGTTCCTCAATGGACGTCCATTGAGGAACAACTATCACCGGGTGAGTGCCTCTTTCTTCAATGTGGCCCTATTGGTTGCTAACCACAGGCAGTGCTGACTTCTTGACTTTTTTACTAAAAGTAATACCCCTATCAATTTTCATTTAAAGGAGTTTTCCAGGTCTTAAATATTGATGATTTATCCTTAGTATAGGTCATCAATATCTGATCAATAGAAGTCTGAACTCCAACACTGCCAGAATCATCTCTGTTTGCACTTTCAATGCTGGTACGTTGTACACACTTCACAGAGATTGAACAGCATCCCTCTATACACTGTTCGGTGGTTTTTCTCAGGTATTGCTGCTTAACTCTTAATAAAGTGATTTGAACTGAAGAACCTGGGAATTGCCACTAAAAAGTGCACAAAGCTGTCCTGTTCTGTATAATGTGAACATCCATCAGCAATAGGCACCACAAACATTTTATCTGTAACGGTGCTGGGTATCGTGAGAATAGGTCAGCCACATGAAAGTCTTGGAAAATTATGTGTTTTTTAGGGTGCGTATTTTGCACAACCATCCTGAGAAAGCACACAAGAAACATTAAAATGAATGAATATATGCATTGCAATGTAAAAACTAGTTGCTGTGTATATGTGCAGGCTTTTGAGCTTCTGTTACCCGATTCATGTTTCCAAAGATGCAAAATCGTTAGAAGAAGCGACACTTCCATTAATCAATCTTTAAAGCTACTCAATTAAATAGAAATAAAAATGTTTTTGGCTCTTGCCCCTGCAAATAAAGAACCACAATGATGCCAGAAAAGATGTTTCAGGAAAAATACTGCAGGTGTTTTCCTGATCCGTGTTTTGCTTGTTGAGCAAACTGAACTGTAAAGTTCGGAGTTCGTACAGAATACCTTAGGTCCAGTGCTGAGTCCTAAATACAGACTTTTCACTGTATGTACTGTTTGGTTTTGTCACCCGAATAAGCTTGTTGAAAGACCACAGAGAAGACAATGAGTAAGCATTTCTGGTGTGGGCACTTCCAGCCACATTAATGCCTTGTAAAGTATAATCATGGCTGTGATTAACTAGTGCACCACTGTAGAAAAAAAATAAGACCCTGCCCTAGGTTTGACAACCAGTATAGATAGAACAGCAGCTTATGGCTGCAACCTCAAGCGGTTTGCTTTACCGCGGTTGGCAGTGGTTATCAAAAATAGAAGGGATGATTTAATAAAACAACATAGGGATGCCCAATTTTTGATAATCAGCGATCGTAAAGCAGACAGGTGGAGGCTGGTATTCACACATTGGAGAGGAGCATGGTTATTGGGCCCTTCCCAGCCCAAAAATAGCAACCCTCAGATGACCCAGAATTTTGCGCAACCATTAGATGTGCCAATTCTATCTCTTGCCCGACTCATTGCGATGACCTTGGTCCAGTGCCATTGAAGTGATATAATGGGATAATGACAGCTTTAATTTGTCAAAAACTGCAACTGCCATTGGGTCCTAGATTAATTAGAAATTGGTAGGAATCTATGAGGCCCACCATAAATCACCTGTAAGTTAAAAGAAATAAACACAAACACCAAAAAATTCATTATTTGCAATAAAAAACACACATCCTCTCTTACCCCTTTATTAACCCCCAAAACACCTCTGCTGGTCTGATGTAATCCAGATGAGGTCCCTCAACAATCGAGGTTTTGCTACATACCAGAGGCTATAGTCATGGAAAACGTAGCTTTTGGGACCCACTGACAGCTGGAGAAGAGCCCTCGGCTATGAGGAGCAGTGACATCAAAAAATTCACCAGAGTTCATAGCTGAGGGCTTCCCCACTGCTATCAGTGAACTCAGTTGAACCCACTGCCAGATTACCGGATAGCTGTGTCACTATGTCACTCAATTTGGAGCAGTTTCAACTGAGTTCACTCTTTGGGAAGCTACAGCTTTGAACTCAGTTGAACCTGCTGCCAGATTTCGAAACATGATGGCACAGCTGTCCGGACATAAGGGCAAGGCTGTCTAGAAATCTTGGGACCTTCCCACAGCAGCCCCGGACTCACCTATAGGCAGGTAACTGACTAATGCACTTTACCTTACTTTGCACTTTCTCTGGACCTTGATATACCCTTTATCTGATACCTCACTTTCTTCTTGAAAGCGATAATATTTGGTGACCTTGGGGATATGTGCAATATTGATGTGCTAATTTATTACTTTGCCAAATTAACCTTGTGAATATCCGGGGCTGTGCAATGTTTTGTCCCCCTCTTGGTGTTTTCCTGTAGTGTGTCCTGATATTTAATAAAACATATATGCATTGAAATTCTCGTTTTCCCTGGTCTTATCTAGAAATCTTGGAGCAGGTTAAATTGAGTTCACACCATGGGAAAACACAGCTGTGAACTCAGTTGAGCCCACTGCCGGATTGCAGGACATGATGGCACAACTGATCAGTAATCTGGCAGAAGGTTTAACTGAGGTCACACCATGGAAAACTACGCTGTGAACTCAGTTGAACCTGCTGCCGGATTGCTGGACACCTGTGCTGCCATGTCCCTCAATTCAGAAATCTGGCAGTGGTTTCAACTCAGTACACAGCTGTAGTTTTCCATGGTGTGAACTCAGTTCAACCTGCTGCTAGATTGCTGGATTGCAGAACATGGTGGAACAGATATTTGGCAATATGGCAGTATGAGTTTACTTACTGTAGCAGGGAAGCCTTCAGCTATGAACTTAGTGGCATCACCATTTCTCATAACTGAGAGTTTCCCATGGTTGTCATGGTGACCCAGAAGCTGCAGTCAGTGCTTGCGGTTTCCATCACTGTAGCCTCTAGCATGTAGCAGTGGTCTATTTTACCCGCGCTTATTATAAAAATATACGGTGGGAGCCCACAACAGTTTTTGTTTTTTTTTACATTTTTAATTGATTTCTTTTATACTTCTATACAGCAAATTCCTCTGTAACCAATCACAGAATCTGACACAGAGAGCCGGGGGGGGCGGATCTAGCAGTCTATAACCAATTACAGATACTGGCAAAGAGAGTGGGCAGGGAGAAGCAGTCAATATTCATGAAGCTTAATGAGAAGGGCTGGAAAAGAGTCTGACTGCAGTGTTATCTTCAGAGAAATACGCCATGTATAACTGAACTGCTCTTACCCCTATCTAGATTCTTTTTGTAATCCCCTTATGCCTTACTGCCACCATTTTACAGCTCTGAACTTCTCACCAACATTGACTTGTATGAAGTTTGCTATCAAGGGTCAATTTGATTCCCAAACCCAACTTTTTTTTTAGTTTATACAGATTCTGGACCCAAATATCCATCACTAGTTGTGTGCACAAACCCTAAAGGTACCTATACACGCCACTACTGAAAGGTAGCAACTGCCTGGCATTGGGGATATTTATGCCTGCTGCCATGAAATTGCTACGAAATGGTGGCGTGTAAATAGGGAAATTCCTTCCTGTGTCCTGCAGTTGACTCAGATACCTGTTGCTGACCCATGCTCAAAAACTGAAAGCAATGGAAATGCACAATTGCAATGGTAGTGGCGTCTAAACGGGGCACAGGCATGGATGTTGCGTCGCCTAGTGATTTCACAGGGGCGTGCCACAGCGTCATGGATACCACGCCCCATCAGAGATCATTGGTGGGGGGGGCTACTGTGTTACCATTGCTGTCCCTGCACAGGGCGCCATATTTAAAGAGCTGACCATTCACAGTCCACAATTGCAATGGCGTCATGTATTAGCCAGCCTTCCTGCGCAGGCTAGCCAATCATGACGCTATTGCGTTGTCCAATCAACGCTTGTGCATTACGGAATACACAACTCTGTCACGCTTATGTATCGTATATACTCGTGTATAAGCCGACCCGTGTATAAGCCGACCCCCCTACTTTTGTCCCCAAAACCTGGGAAAACGTATTGACTCGCGTATAAGCCGAGGGTGGACTCCAGCAAAGGTATACAGCCCCCAGCAGTGTGGTATACAGCCCCAGCAGTGATGGTATACAGCAGGTCCCCAGCATCGTATACAGCCCCAGCAGTGTGGTATATAGCAGGTCCCCAGCATCGTATACAGCCCCAGCAGTGTGGTATATAGCAGGTCCCCAGCAGCGTATACAGCCCCAGCAGTGTGGTATATAGCAGGTCCCCAGCAGCGTATACAGCCCCAGCAGTGTGGTATATAGCAGGTCCCCAGCAGCGTATACAGCCCAGCAGTGTGGTATATAGCAGGTCCCCAGCATCATATACAGCCCCAGCAGTGTGGTATATAGCAGGTCCCCAGCATCATATACAGCCCCAGCAGTGTGGTATATAGCAGGTCCCCAGCAGCGTATACAGCCCCAGCAGTGTGGCATATAGCAGGTCCACAGCAGCGTATACAGCCCCAGCAGTGTGGTATATAGCAGGTCCCCAGCATCATATACAGCCCCAGCAGTGTGGTATATAGCAGGTCCCCAGCATCATATACAGTCCCAGCAGTGTGGTATATAGCAGGTCCCCAGCAGCGTATACAGCCCCAGCAGTGTGGTATATAGTCGGTCCCCAGCAGCGTATACAGCTCCAGCAGTGTGGTATATAGCAGGTCCCCAGCATCATATACAGCCCCAGCAGTGTGGTATATAGCAGGTCCCCAGCATCATATACATCCCAGCAGTGTGGTATATAGCAGGTCCCCAGCAGCGTATACAGTCCCAGCAGTGTGGTATATAGCAGGTCCCCAGCAGCGTATACAGCCCCAGCAATGTGGTATATAGCAGGTCCCCAGCATCATATACAGCCCCAGCCGTGTGGTATATAGCAGGTCCCCAGCATCATATACAGCCCCAGCAGTGTGGTATATAGCAGGTCCCCAGCAGCATATACAGCCCCAGCAGTGTGGTATATAGCAGGTCCCCAGCAGCGTATACAGCCTCAGCAGTGTGGTATATAGCAGGTCCCCAGCATCATATACAGCCCCAGCAGTGTGGTATATAGCAGGTCCCCAGCATTGTATACAGCCCCAGTAGTGCCAGCCCATTATATGCTACCCTCACAGTATGGCGGCGGCCCCCCTCACAGTATGGCGGCGCCCCCCCCTCAGAGGATGGCCCCCCTCACGCAGCGCTGCGCACATACATTACCTGTCTATCAGCTGTCACCCTCCGGTGGCGGATCGCAGCTCCTGGGCTCCGGACTTCCATCTTCCTCTGTGTCTTCCTGCTTTGTGGCCGGGGCTCATCGCGATGACGTCATCGCGACTCCGGCCGGTCACGTGCAAGCAGGAAGACACAGAGGAAGATGGAAGCCCAGGAGCCGCGATCCGCCACCGGAGGGTGACAGCTGATAGACAGGTAATGTATGTGCGCAGTGCTGCATCCTCAGAGCCAAACTCTTCCTGCCTTGAGCACAAAGTCAAGTTGTTGTTCCAATCAGGTATCTGAGTCTCATCATCATCTGCTTCATTGTCTCCACCAACAGGGTTTGCAGTTTAGGAATGAGGGTCTACATTATGCTCGGGTCTTTCTTCATCTGGACCTGGATCTGACTAAAAAAGATACTACCCAAAATAGGTTTTGGTAAGTAGGTTTGGGCATATGCAATACAAGAGTGTTTTCTGCGCTGTGTGACGGTAGATTTCAACAGAACACTGGACCACAGCTACACAGTCAAACAGTAGTACTAGCCTAAATAGGTTTTGGTAAGTAGGTTTGGGCATATGCAATACAAAAGTGTTTTCTGCATTGTGTGGCAGTAGATTTCAACAGAACACTGGACCACAGCTACCTTGTCAAACTGTGGTAATACCCTAAATAGGTTTTGGTAAGTAGGTGTCACATCGCCATTGGACTCGGTGGCCGGTGTTCCTGCCTCGGCCGGTGGGAGGAGCTGGATTCCTTCGGCTGGTGGCGCCGGTGATAGGAGGGCCTTGTCCTCATATGGAACTGCGACGTCTGCCTCTGTCGCTGAGCGCCGCTGTGTTTCCCCTCTGGGTGGTGTTGGTCGCAGAGGAGCGGGCCCTGCAGAGGTGTCCGTTAGGCGCAGCCTGCGTTCTTCTGTCAGAGGTGGCGTGGGTGGAGCCAGTCGTGCATCTCCATTTGGCCTGGATCTAGGGGCGGTCCGGATGAGGTCATCAGGCTGTGAGCTCCAGCCTTTGGGAGGTAACCGTGCCCTTCAAATACATTGGAGCCTGTCTTGCAGGCCGCCAGATATAGTTTTGGTTCCCCAGTGATAGTGTGTGTTTAGTTTCGTGTCTGACCTTGCCTGGATTTCTGACTCTGCCTATGCCTATTGATTTTGTACCTCAGCTGCCCTCTTGGTTTTGCCATTGACCTTTGCCTGGATTTTTTGACTCTGCTACTGCCTGACGATTTTATACCTTCGCTGCCCTCTCGGTTTTGACTCGGACATCTGACTTCGTTTTTCGGGTCTTGATTTTCCCTGGCGACCTCCCCGACTCAGTTGCTCATATAGGCAGCTACCCCCTGGGCTCCGCTGTAATTCCAGATCCCTGTATAGGGGTTAAGGGTCTCGGGGTTTCTCGGGGGGGCTGCCTACCAGCAGCTCGGCCTCACAGCGGATGGTCGTCACAGTAGGTTTGGGCAGATGCAATACAAAATTCTTTTCTGTGCTGTATGGTGGTAGATTTCAACAGAACACTGGACCACAGCTACCTAGTCAAACAGTGGTACAACCCTAAATTGGTTTTAGTAAGTAGGTTTGGGCAGATGCAATACAAAAGTGTTTTCTGCGCTGTCTGGCGGTAGATTTTAAGAGAACACTGGACCGCAGCTACCTATTCAAACAGTGGTACTAGCCTAAATAGGTTTTGGTAAGTGGGTTTGGGTAGATGCAATACAAAAGTGTTTTCTGCGCTGTGTGGCAGTAGATTTCAAAAGAATATAGGACCATAGCTACTTATCCAAACACTACTACTAGCCAAAAAGGATTTGCTTGGCTAGATGCAGTAAAAGAAGGCTAGTAAATACAGGAGGTGTAGCTTTCTTCACAACAGTCCTACACCCCTGCCTGGCACACACTGCTACTAGCCAAAAAGGATTTACTTGGCTAGATTTGGCCAGATGCTGTAAAAAACACTTGTACAGCACTGGAACAGACCTGCCTGGCACACAGTGCTTTTAAGCTCTAAAAAGGTCTATTCTTGGAAGTAGTCCCTAAACCTATTATATTTCTATCTAACTTAGAATGGAATCGCTATCTAACTATCTTTCTATGTAGCGCACACAGCAGCAGCGGAGGCATCTGACACTGAGCTCCAACACTGATAAAATGGTGAGGAGGGAAAATGACCGGTTCTTATATGGCAAGGACATGTGATATACCCAGTCAATGGCACAAGCCCTTGTGTGCAAAAAGTGCACTGTGCTCTATGCAAGCTGATAGGCTGATAGAACGGACCACACACAGTAAGTGCGGGAAGGGAAAAAAATGGAGATCTGCATTATTTGACCACAGACCTCTTCTCATCCCCCCCTACCGCCCACTATTCCTAGACACTGAAACTCATAATATCGTTGAACAAAATTATTACTGTGAAAAGTCAGTAACACTTTTGGTCAATGAACCGTTATCAAACTTAACCTCGAATTTTTAGCAAATCATTCGCATTCGTCAAATAACTCGAACATACCCCAAAACAGGTCGAATTTAAAATTGTGAACATGTTCGATCGAACATTGCTCATCTCTAGTAAAAATGCACATGCAGAAATGTATCAAAAATGCAAACCGCACATAAGTATATCAATAAAGTTCTTTCAAAGCTAAATATCAGGAAGTATAAAATACAAAGTAACTTTGTTAAAAAGATGACATTACAAGAGTAATCTTGTAAGAGTAAAAAATGCTGAGTCAAAAATGTGATAAAACTTGTAAAATACCGTAATACAAACAAGGCTAATTTCACACTAATGTGTTTTGGAACCCCCCAGAACACCCCACAATGATGCAACTGTGTGCCCTGCACCATTATTATCACTGATCGGGGCTAATGGATCAGTGATAATTCTGCTGCAGTAGCATACAGTTTTTTCCGGGTCTGTACCTGTTCTTCCTGGATCCGGGCACAAATGACATGCTCCCTAGGGGTCGTATTAATTAGAATTGCGTTCTGGGCAGGTGCAGTTCTAAAACCTGGATCCAGAAGCCAGATCCAGTAGGATCTGTATTCCCACGGATCCGAGTACCATAGAGTCCCATTTAAAGTCTACCTGCATTACGCCAGATCCAGGTGGATGCAGGAGTTCACAGTTTTGGTCATGGAGACCAAAATAGCATCAAAATGCAGATTTTGTCTTCGTCAAAAATCTGTGTATACCTGCATCCACCTGGATCCGGGGGGAAACCGTACACAACTAGATGCCACCACAAGTGTTTGCGGCCCTACTGAAAGTCAATGGGGTTGAAAATGGATGTGGGTGCATCCAGTTTGTGATGGATTCAAATGGATGGTGAAAAATGCCAGTGTAAAATCAACCTAACCTAATATCCATAATGGCCACTTTACACGCGGCAACAGGAAGATAGCAACCGGCAGGTGTCGGAGACAATTGTACCTTTTACCTTCAAAACACCTTGAAGTGGCTGCGTGTAATTCAGGCATCTGCAAGGTGTTTTGAAGGTAAAAGGTACAATTGTCTCTGACACCTGCCCTTTCTATCTTCCTGTTGCCGTGTGTAAAGTGGCCATAATAGGAGGAAATGCAAAAATGGTGCAGAAACTCTGCAACATCAAAAGCTCATCGTGGGAACATAACCATGCAGTTACCCCCTCAGGTTATTTAGGGAGTCTGCAGAAGTGTTGCTATTTAATTTCCTTCACCGATTTTGATTATAAAAAATTACTCAAAAATGTTCCTGTTTATTCTTCTACAAAATTTCTCAAAGTACGATGTAACACATGGAATGTTTTTAGTCATATGTTATATGGTATAGGTTTTATAACATATTATATGTTATAATTATATTATTATTTTTGCTGTTGTTTTTTATGTTTTACTATTTGTATTTTAGCAGGCCTCAATTTTTTTTCTGTTTTTAATTTCTTTTATAATATTGTACAGTCATCAACAAAAGTATGTAAAACAGCTTAATTAAATTAACCCAGATTCCTAAATCTAAACTGTTGTAGGAAGTAAGACAATGTCTGCTGTTTGACTCTAATTTTATGCACAGATATCTATGTTCTACAGTGCAGAACATCCCATTACTCATGCAAGTTCTTTTGCTTGTGTTTGTATTTCACAGTTGTATACAGCAGGGACTATGTTACAGTAATAGCTTTCTACAACTTTACATATGAACTAATGTTCAGTTCTGCAGTCATTTTTTATGTTTGACAGAAATTATAAAATTGCAACAAACCCAACAATGCATGTAGAGCGAGATATTTTTACATGTTCTGTGCTTCAGTATTTATAACTCCCATGCCAACAGTGATAGCGGGTTGTAAGCGTCTCTTTTTTTTTTTCTAAAAATATATCTTTTTATCTGTATATCCATTTTAGGTCATTTCACCACTGTATTTATCAGATCCGTCTTTTTTTGTTATTAGGGAGAGCAACAGAAAAGATATTAAATTCTGCTCAGCAGAATACTAATGTGCTACCCAGAATCATTCGAGCACATTATATTTTTAATATTTTATGTATTCTATAACTATAGGATTGAAACAAAAGCTAATGATCTCTACCAGGTATAATGGGGTATAAGCAAGGGATGAATTTTAAACACATTAAATCTTGGAAAGATTTTCCTGAACTAAAGTAGACCTCTTATATAAAAGTAGAGATTATATTATGCAAAATCAAGGCAAACATTTTTTAATATGTTTTATTAAAGTTCTCCATTATTGGGAAGAAAATCTGCAATCACATCAAAGAAATGACCTCAGAAAAGCCTGATGGCCACTTTACACGTCCCAACGTTGGTCCGATATTGGATCCGACGCCGCGGGCCAGATTTCCAAGAGCGCATCGGTGATTTACACAGCGCGATATCGGCAGACAACGCCACTACGATGTGTACGCCCCCTTGTACGGCCGACCCAGGAATGACCATTTAACATGGGACAGGATAGGGGAAGTTGTACTCCACATCGAAGTTGGGCGTTTACACAGCACGATCCTGCCACAACGCCAATCCAATATCGGGCCGTTGGAGAGCAGGCACATTTGATCCCCGATATCGTTTTGGCATCGCTCGTGCATCGTATTGGGCGTTTATACCATACAACGCACGAACGATATCGGGGACAATGCACGAGTCACGAACCACGTGACTTTTGGTCGGAGTTGGACGCCGATATCGCGACGTGTAAACCCACCATGAGACATCTGGTTGGTGACTGATCACAAGCTTCAATGTTACACCCGATCATGTAACTATTCGCTCACTCAGGTCTTACATTCAGCAGTCTGCAATCACTGAGTGACTGCAGACTTTTGCCCCAAGTCTGGATAATCCCTATAGGCAAATTGCTATCCAATAAAATGCTGTTTTAAAGTTTACAAACTCTCTAGAATTTTCAATATTATATATATCAGTGCAAAGTATGAGATCTGATTTGGCAAGGTGAGAAGCTAAAGGTCACGTTACACACACAGATACCTGTTCAGATATTGGTGACAGATCTCTGGTTGCAGTGAAATCATGGACACATTGTTACATTTTGTGGCTGTGTACAAATGGAACATGATTTCACATATATCTGTGTGTGTAACGTGGCCTTAAGACTTGGGATCTAAGGGATAACATTTCTCCCTGTAGGGAGCTGGTCATGCCAGTATGAGGAGACTTCAAAGCCGCTAATTCATGTCAATCTCTCCATAAGGTGAACTGTTATCTCTTACATCCTCAGTACTATCCTCTCACCTAGCAAAATCATATCTCATATTTTGCACTGATCAGGGGTAATACCCTGGAATACTTTGGCTAGGGTCACACTTTAAACATGAATTGCGTTCACCGCATCCAGATCCGGATGCGGTGAACGCAATTGTCATCATACCTTCAGCAATCCGGTAACCGGATTGCTCAGGATGTGTAATCCTGAGCAATCCGATTACCGGATAGTTTGCTCATCCCTGCTGCCGCAGGGATGAGCAAACTGTTCTGTGTATATTAAAAGTATTTATTTAATAAATAAATGTTTGATTAATGTCTCTAGTGGGGGCCCAGTCCCCATAGAGACCTAACACCCACTCAGGTGGGCATATCCAGCTATAATCTGTTCTGTGCAAAAGTGCCGGGCTCCTCAGAGCGGCACGCATAACCCCACAAACTGACCCCCCCCGTATCTATATACCTGTCCCTGCACCCCCTCTTATAATTTATAGCCATCCCTTTAGCAGATCCTAACGATTGTGTAAAGTATAGAATACAGGTTATAATCACCTCCTCCTCATGTGTGAGTTGTCTGTTACTGTACAAATGTCCAAAGGCGGGGCTGTCTGCTGCTCCCACCGCCCGCTTATTAATTTTGCACACCCCTCTCGGCTTGCTTCAGTGCTGAGAGCCTGGCCGCATCATGAACGGGGCGGGGCTACCGTTATGACACGATTTTAGCCCCGCCCCTTTCATGACGCGGCCATTATTTTTGCGCGCCGCTCTGAGGAGCCCGGCGCTTTTGCACAGAACAGATTATAGCTGGATATGCCCACCTGAGTGGGTGTAAGGTCTCTAGGGAGACTGGGCCCCCCCTAGAGACATTAATCAAACATTTATTTATTCATTTTTTATTTTTACAGAACACAGAGCACTTTGCTTATCTCGGGGGCAGCCGGGATAAGCAAAGTATATGTGGGAACCATATTGCTCAGGATTACACATGCTAAAACCGCTCCGATAACTGCAGCCTGCAAGATTTTTCATGCAGACTGCAGAGCCGGAGACTGAAACCGGATTGCTTGTGAAGCAATCCGGTTTTTAGCATTGGCTTCTATGGGGAGCGTTTCTTGATCCGGTTTTGAGCTTTTTGAAAGCTTAAAAAACGGATCAGGTTTTAAAAAAAAAAAACGTTGATGTGACCCTAGCCTTTGTCTGCCGATTAAGGTTCTGATTTGACATTTTATTCCTAAGTGATATTTCAAGGTTCATTACATGGTCAATTTTGACTTTTAGGATTTCTACTTCCAATAGGTGGCATTAGAATTCATCTTCTTCCTCTCTGAACATTTTCCTGTGCGTCCTGCAAAAGCGCACTCCTGGGGCTTCCTGTGTAGTTGCATCCATGGTAAAGATCGGGTTACTATGGAGCAGCGTTCATAGGAAGATTAAGGACAAGACTTTCCCTTCAATCTGTAGGACTATGTGTCGCACGATCCACACTGCTGCCAATAGAAAAAACCTATCCTTTATATGAAAAGGGTGGTATAGAAATTTTTGGAATCTGCTCACCTGGTTCGGTTGTGTTGACCAACAACCAAGTATGAGCGCGAGAAGTCAGCTGCTGCAGGATCCACACATCCACGGATCACTGCGGTATAAGAATCAATCTGAGGGACGATGTATCGCACTATCCGCGCTGCTGCCAATAGGAAAAAACTTTTATCCTTTATTTGAAAAGGGTGGTATAGAAATTGTTGGAATCTGATCACCTGGTTCGATTGTGTTGACCCACAACCAAGTATGAGCGCGAGAGTTTTTCCTATTGGCAGCAGCGTGGATCGTGCGACACATCATCCTACAGATTGATTCTTATACTGCGGTGATTGTGGTTGTGTGGATCCTGCAGCAGCTGACCTCTCACGCTCATACTTGGTTGTGGGTCAACACAACTGAACCAGGTGAGCAGATTCCAACAATTTCTATACCGCTCTTTTCATATAATGGATAAGACCCTATTGCGCATTCTCTCACATTTTAGAAGACTTTCCCTTGGCTGTTCCAAAACTTTACCTTTATTTTTCTTTAACAATTTTTTTATATTGACTTTTGTGCTTTGAAACATTGTTTTTTTTTGCATGACGCGTATTCTGAGATTCAGCTAATTTACAGATATCCTCAATCCTGACATTTTCCTTTATAATTTGCCAGTATAAGGCTAGGGCCACACTTGGGAGCAGACATTCATTTACTGGATGCATTACTGGATCCAGTTTTTCCCCTTGTCATTTTTGAGGCATTTTTACCATTTCTGGTACCGGATCCATTAACGCATGGTACCTATATGTACCATGCGTTAACACATGCATTTCCTATAGACCCCCATGTTAAAAAAACGCATGTGTTTTTGAAAATGCACCAAAAAAAGTTGCAGACCCTATTTAAAACGGATTTCTCAAAAGTCCAATCCGGTAAACGGATTGCAACTGTTGCAATCCGGTTTTTGCATTGGAGTCTGTGTTTGCATTACTGGATCCAGTTTCCAAGATTTCAACACGTCAAAAACTGGATCCAGTAACTGGATTGCAGACACAAGTGTGGCCCTGGTCTAATTCAGAATGGATTGTTCTATCAATGCACAAAATAAGAGAATCCAGCAAGCAAAGGTCAGACGTCTCGACCAGCAGACGTCTCGAAATCTTGATTTTTTTATTAAGCCAAAAAGTAAATGATATGTTTTTTATGCTGTATTGTTGTACTTTTCTTTCTTGAAGCATAATGCTATATATTTAAATAAAAAAGCTCCAAATTTGTCTCATTTATCCAAAAAAGATCTTTTCAGTAGCCTACTGGCTAATCTAGATGATTGTTAGCCAAGAGCAGATGACCAACAATGTTCTTTTTGGATAGCAGTGGCTTACCCCTTTCAATTCTGTAATGGATATCACAGTTGTTTGCATCCTCCTGATGATAGAGAGTGACATGCCAGTATGAGAAGACTTAAATACCTTGCAATGTTTCTCTGGGAAATTAAAGTGAACCTGTCCCACCCTTTGGGCATTTTAAACTATGCCCACCAGTATTTACATTATGTAATTGGGGCCCTAGTAACCCCTGTATGTGCTCAGACTGGCACCTCATACATGAAATATGAATGTTTATTAGGTCCAGAGCTGACCTCCTACTGAGACTGGTAGGATGCTGTTTATACTGGGTGGATGGTGCTCTCGCCTCCCCCTCCAGGCAGATAAACCTGCAATTATTTTTCAAATTTCCAGCCGCTCCTCTGGCCGGTGCGGTAACTGACAGCTGCACTCGCACCGGCATAGTGGAGCGGGTGACCGCGGTGCATTTAACAGTGCCGATGTCTCGCTAGACTTCACAAATCTTACGAGACGTCGGCACAGACAGGAGCACGTGCGCAGTCCGTGCATATTGCCGACGTCTCACGAGATCTGTGAAGTAAATGCTTGTGGGCATAGTTTTAAATGCCCAAAGGGGGTGTCAGGTTCCCTTTAAATATAGATATTGCCTCTTCAGAGGCTACATTTCTAGGGTGGCTACAGGTAACTTACTGGTTGCAGTGAAATCATGGAGAGATTATTCCATTTGTACACAGCAACAAGATAGAACCTTGTCTCCATGATTTCACTGCAACCAGTAAGTTACCTGTAGCCATCCTAGAAATGTAGCCGCGTGTAAAGGTACCCTTAGGCTCAAAACTAGCTATTGATGCTGATCACACTATAGACTTTGACACTCCTCATTGTGGCTTATATTATATATATATATATATATATATATATATATATATATATATACACACCTACCTTTCCAGACTTCTATAGTAATTGAGGTTCAAGTATATCTTCATCTCTGAAATTTTCTGTGGTTTTCTAACTTGGTCCTAAAAAATACACCTTTTATTTATATGTATTTAGCATCTCACAATATTTGTGCACAACTCTGTATAATGGTTAAAGCAATAGTGGACTGACTAACCATTATACAGAAAGGTGCACAAATATTACCAAGTTAGAAAACCACAGAAATCCTCAGAGGCGAAGATATACTTGAACCTCAAGTACCATAGGAGTCTGGAAAGGTAGGTGTGTGTATCTACTATATAATCGTCTAATGCTGTCTGTCATGGAAATCGCGTGTCAGACAGAGGCCGCTCACTGGTGGCTGCCGGAGCGCAGACTATGCAAATACATGCGCAAATTCAAAGTTAAAATTTCGCACCAATTTGCAGCCCGGCGACAGCGGCCGGGATATACGGGTCCGGTCGACGGTGGCCGCAGCGCGCGCGAGCTAGCCGGGAGATGCTCACAGCGGTGGTGCCCTTCGCGGCATTCAAACTGTGCGCCAAGCCGAAGTACTCTTCTGACTGGTTGCCGCAGCGACCTATCAGAGAAGTAGCGTGGATTGGCGCGCGGTTTGAATGCCACTCCTCTGATTGGTCGCCACGTTCAGCACTGACCAACCAGGATACCCGCGCATGCCACGGCGCCATATTTCAAATACACTGAGTACAGAGTATTTGAAATATGGCGCGCGCCGCTATTCTGATTGATCGGCGCTGAACGCGGCGGCCAATCAGAGGAGCAGCTCATGGTTTGAACTTATGCATCGAATATATATCTTTTAGGACACCTTATAGGGACCTAAAGAATATCATACCAAATAAGAATTTGGATCCAATATAGAAGATCTCATAAGGATCACATCTAGAGAAACAGATCGTTTTTATACAAGAAAAATTGAACGTGTGCACAAGTTTTAAAGATTTTATTAAGTTTTCATTTTTTCATATTTGTATGAATTTCTTAACCCAGTTACACATTTTCCCCTATTCCTGTGATTCTCATTTTATATGCTAACCTTTTGTGTGGCACCTTATCAAATGTCGATGAAAAGTCCACATACACAACGTCCACTGAATTTCCCTGGTTCAGTATAAAACTTACTTATCGAAGGTGATCAGGTTAGTTTGACAGGACCTATCCCTCATAAACCCATGTTGATACTGGGTCATGAGGTCATTCTTCTCCAGATACTCCAGTATAGCATCCTCTTAGGAAACCCTCATGTATGTTACCCAATGTAGAGGTTCAAGTTACCGAGCTGGGCTGCTGAGCATGCACACAGTGCAATATGAAGATGGCAGATAGACCACGCAAGTAAGTGATTCAACCAGAGCTAGGGTGGATGAGGGACTCGGACACCGGGGCTACTGTGTGGGGAGTCACGGATGGTCGGGACCCCGGTGCCGTGCCCTGGCGATCAATTATACCAGATGTTGATGGTAAACGGTGGGGGTAAAAGGGGTTATCTTCAGGGGAACGTGACGCCACCTGTAGAGTCCGGTAAAATGGTACCGGCACTGCCAGCCGGCCACTGAGGTGATGGAGAGGGGCAGCAAAGTGTGGTACAGCTCCCCACAGGTGGAGCTTTACCTCAGGGCAGCTGTGGTGGTGAGACGGTGAGGGAGGACAGTGATGGAAATGGTGGTGCAGTTCTTACCCCTCTGCTGTTGATGTTGATGATGTTAAGTCCTTTGAGCTGCGGCAGGAAGAATTACAGAAACCAGTTCTAGTTTAACTCTGCTTTACTCGGTACCAGCTGATGGCATAACAAAACACGGTACAATTTGGTTTCAGGGTGTTGTTGCCAACTCAGGGTTTTTCTTATGGAGTCATTAGATGTTCCTTCTTAGTCTTCCAGGGTCTATTACTTTCTCTAGATCAGTGTTTCTCAACTCCAGTCCTCAGGACCCACCAACACGTCGTGTTTTCAGGATTTCCTTGGTATTGCACAGGTGTTAGAATTATCCCCTTTGCAGGAGATTAAACTAACACCTATGCAATACTAAAGAAATCCTGAAAACATGACCTGTTGGTGGGTCCTGAGGACTGGAGTTGAGAAACACTGCTCTAGATCTTTCAGTCTCTCCCACCTTTGAAGAGCTCACCCGCCAGTCCTGCAGTCTGTATCTAGTAGGCTTAGCTAGACTTATACCGGTCCAAATGGGAACAGCAGGAACGCACAAGTTTCCCACCTGACACCGGGTTTTAGTCTTCCTTCACTAGTGTAGGACCGTCTTTTGGGCTTGAGGGGTGAGGTACCTTTGTGGGGCTGTCAGCAACCCGGTTCTGTTGGGCCTGCAGCTCGTCGGCTTTGCAGTCAGGGTTGAACTCCTGGCTGCCTTGGTTGTCCGTGTCACCGGTGTCCCCTCAACATGACCAGCTGGCACCTACCAGCCCTGGCCCGTTGCCATCTGTCCTGGGCCCCCACATAAAGATGGGGTACCCTCCACTCAGCTGGGCTGCCAGGCCTGACCACTCTGTCTGCCTTCCCAGCACCGACTGAGGTAAATTCTCAACTGTCACTCTACTCTATCCTAAGCTCCGTCCCACCTGTGGAACCTACCATATTACCAGTTTCCCCTACTCTAAGTGGTGCGGTCCTAAGTGAGTGCTAAAAATAGACTCCATAAGATTGAAATCCTAAACTAGCAACTTACAATAATACTACATATAAATAATAAATGCAATAATACTCTGTGGCGCCTAGCTGCAGGGGCGCCACATAAGACCAATGCGCAGGTCCAGAATGACGCCACTGTGGCGTCATACACTGAAGGGGAAATTTGAATTGAGAAGACGGGAACACACTGGGAATTCTATCACACGCCCACCAGGGTGTGATAAACATGCAGTGAGGGGGGAGATGAAGCCCCGTAGAGCACCCAGAGTGACAACATACAGTAGTCAAGATGCCTAATTAGCATACGGAGATGTAAGTCACAAACTCATTTTTTACAACCATTAAAGTACAGTTTTAGCTCAAGCAGGGAAGGTTAGGGACATACTGGGAACGTGCAGGGACAGGTAGTGATAGGTTTTGGGGAAAAAACGACCTGACAGGTTCCGTTTAATTAGTTTTTACAGAATGTATTGAATTTTTTATAATTATGTAATTCCTCATCACTACTTACTTGCATTAAATCTCTAAATGCTTTCTTTTTGTCATATAATATGACCCTTATAGCTCTATTTAGCCATAGTAGTTTCCTCCTATTTCTATCTTGTTTATTCCAATAGGGTATATATTGTGCACAGGTTCAGTATGGTAATAAACATCTCCAATTTGCTTTGTGTATTTTAATTTCTCAGGACATCATCTCAGTTAATGCACTAAGATCATCTCTCCACCACTGAAAATTTGATTTACTGAAGTTTGGTGTCCTAGTAGCCTTTCTACTGTCATGCCGGCTTCAGACTCTGTTCACACTGGGGAGTCTGATGTGCAGCCTTAGACCTCTATGTTGCTCAGCCTGAGTTTGGGCATCAGCGGTGGTATGTTCACTGATGTTCAACTTTGCAGTAATTAAAGATAACCTGTCACCGCCATGGTGCTTTACAAAGTGAAAGTACCACTGAATGCAGCTTGTATTCAGTGAAGGTGTTTACCATGTCTCTAGCCCCCAAAAAAAAATTTCTAAAGTTCATGGTCTGCTCACTGTGTACTAAGATTGCCGCTGGCAGGGTCCTCTCCACCTCTTGTATCTTTGTTCCGCCTCCACTTCTTTGTGTCTCCCCTCCTCTTTGGCCCCTGCGCCTAGCATGTGAATTCACACAGACACACACCAAGGACTTGGTGTGAGTGGGGCCCGGCTGCTATGGCAGCATATGCATGTGACACAAGCACCATAGCCTGGCCTGCATACAGTATAACATTTAACAGGGCTAGTGCCCTGTTTATCCCTGTCTGTCTATTTCTGTAGGTTCCATAACGGTTCACCTCCTGGGGTGGGGGATGAGGGTTCAGCTCAGGGATGGTCAGGAGATAGGGACAGGTCAGAGACTCAGGCCTCCCTACCATCAAGGGTACCCCTGAATTCTGGATAGTCAGGGTTCCCCTAGCCTGAGGGGCTGTTCAGTGGCCCAGGTTCCTTTCTTCTTTTTCTCCATAAGATCCCCATGACATCTACTATACTGTATACCTTATTAAAGGATACATGAAAACTTATTATTTTGTGATCACTAAATCGCATGAAAAAAACAACTGGACATGAAAATGGCCTCATACATTATAATGAGTAAATTTTCTATCTGTTAAAAACACAGAGCACAAACTGTACAAAAAGAGGACAACTGAAAGGCGCCTTAGTCACAGCAGTGAGTTAAAGTTTGTTTATTCAAGTTTCTAACCATAATTAACCCTGCTCAGCAATATAAAGTAACAAGTTGGCCAATGATTGTAAAGACCCTTTCACAATGTAATACAAATGTAATACAAATAATGAATATGTTAATATTAAGATTCTGACTCCATGTACAGTGGGGGAAATAAGTATTTAATCTCTTGCTGATTTTGTAAGTTTTCCCACTGACAAAGACATGAATGTGTTTTCACTTCCCTTTAGACAAGTGTTATACTCACAGACGAGTATGTTCCATCACGGTGGTATGTGGTGCCCCACGATGTAGGTGCCACAAAAGGGGTACTACACCCGTAAAAGAGGTGTAGACACCCCAATGCAAGTGGATTTATGGACGGTAGGAGAAACCCTAAACCCACACCCCACACTAGTCACACAGTGGGAGGGACCCCGGGAGGGTATATAGTGACCTCCAAGGGGGAACAAGAGGAGTCAGAGTCGAGTCGAGGTCCAGCCTTGGACTCGGGGAGAAAGGAGGTCCTTGGCTGGAGGCCTTTTGGGCTTCAGGTCTCGGCCTCCAGGGTTTGAGACCTAGAAAAGTTCAGGATGGAAACCTGAGGCATGAAAGACGAAGGGAAGCAAAAGGATAGATCCCAGAAGAAGAAGAAAGGAGCAAGGGACTCAAGCGAGGGAGTTCGTTCTAGGAAAACAACCGGGTACCGAAGCCCGCACCTGCAGGAACCTTCACGGCCTGCAGAAAATCTGTAGACCGGGGGTATATCCAGAAACGGCCCTGACTCCTAAAGCACCCATTAGAGGGGAATCAGACATTGCGATAGCCGGCTGCGGTGATTAAGAGAAGGTTTGCCCGACCGGAGCAAGGGAGTAAAGAGAGACCGCAGGAGGTCAGACTTAATCTTCAAGAGCTCCGGCTCCACATCGCCACTGGGAGGCAAGGGAACAAGAGGAACAAGAAAGGCATATACAAGGGTTCCGTCTACCTACCATAAAACCTACTTGCAGCCACCTGTAACCATTTGTCTGATAACACCATACTGCACTGTGAACTGTAATGACTGCTGAGTTCCAGTAAAGTACCCGGTGAAGTGACTTCTTGACTCTGCTGCATCTTTCCTTGCACAAACTGATTCCTTTCACAGAATCACTGCCTCGGCGGCCCAGTCCTACCTGTGGAGGACTACACCATCATTGCCGCAATACCATCGACCACTGGAGGACTGTATGGGCGCTGGTGAGCATCACTAGATACTGCAGGTGGCGTCACGAACAAACTTTACTTTATTTTCCCCTTATTCATTGACCACCAGGGCCACAATCTCAAGCAGCCACCCGTGAACTCCAAACTGCCCGCCTGATATCTGAGTACCCTGGCCTGGGTGAGTCATGAACACTCTATAATTATAAGGGTAACTTAATTTTAACAGTGAAAGATAGAATATCAACAATATAATCCAGAAAACCATATGATCTAAACTATATAAAGTTATTTGCATTTTGCAGAGAAATAAGTATTTGATCCATCTGGCAAGACTTAACACTTGGTGTCTTAACAAGACTTAACACTTGGTGACAAACACAGCAGTCAGATGTTTCTTGTAGTTAATGATGAGGTTTGCACACATATCAAGAGGAATTTTGGTTCACTCTTCTTTGCATATTATCTCTAAATCATTAAGAGGCTGTCACTTGGCAACTCGAAGCTCCAGCTTCCTCCATATGTTTTCTATGAGTTTAATTTTTAGAAGTGTAAATTGGGCACACCAGAGATGATTAATGCAAAACCACAAATCGGTCAAGGTGCAAAAAAACAGTGTTGCTTTATTGGGTCACACAGTACACAGACCAACGTTTCGGCCAGCAGGCCTTCATCAGGGTACTAATAAAATGACAGTACAGAAAACAATAAATTGTATTAGTCACATAGACAATGAGTTCGAGAAAAAGAATGTGTGGGGTGATCACGGGTGATTGCGGTATAAGGTGACTTAATATAAAGCAACGATTAGTGTGTTCCTATAGCGAACGTGTACCGTGACTACAAGTGGGTGTAGTATACCAAATACTCCTCGTGGTATCAAATGTGAGGACGCGTGCAGGATTCTATATTGAGGATATATCTACAAGGAGGAGGGGGGGGGGGGGTGTTGTAAGGCCGGGGCATCCACTGGAAGAAGAAAAGAAGGAACTAGTTTAAGCAAATGAAACATAGGAAAGGGGCTACATAACTAAATTCGTAACAATTACCCATAGTAGTACTGGTGATGGATCAAGGTTGATCACAAGGGTCTATCTGAAGACCATTAATCCAGAATTCTAGGAAAGAAAGGGAGTCATTCAGAAAAGCAGGGAATTAGAGATAGAGAATTGTTTGGAGGGAGTGAAAACCGAGGATGAGTAATAAAGGGGTTGTGAATTAAAGTCCAAAGTTTTCCTGGAGTAATGACTATAAAAGGTAAAGTGTAATAACCAGAGGGTGTCAGAAAGAAGGAAGCACCAACCACTAAATTCCAAGGTCAAAAAACCTATTTGTAAAGGATGAGTCACCAATTGGTGTGGAGGAAGAGAATGGGTTAAAAGACAGTTCTGTGGGAAAACATAAATAATACAGTGCAAAAGAGGAAATATTAGTGGAATGATACCTTGTAGTAATAGGAAATATGGAAAAAAACCTGACCAGTCAAACCAATGCTGACTAGTGCTGTTACTACCAGAGGGTAATCTCTGTGTATAAATTATAAAATATAAGAGAGTCAATATCAAGCGATCCTAGGACAAGAGTGGATGCCTGTATTAGCCTAGGTTACCTTAGAAAGCCTGTCAAGGGGCTTGGGCACATCTGAAGGTAGAGAGAAATAAGCTAGGATGAGCAGAGCTATAATGAAGAAACAGTAAAAGTACAAAAAAGGAGATACAAACCAAAATAGGAGTTGAGACAATGCTCAGAGGTATATGGGACCTAAAAGGAAAAGAGAATGGCAGCAATGGATAATAGAGTCAAAGATTAAGTGGAGGCTAAAAAGTATCAGCCAGGAGCCCGGTTACCTTGTGTATGTCCCTGCTGGGTGTGCGGAGATGTGCGGCGTGTATTAGAACGCGGCCGCTCTATAAAGGGAAAGGGGCGGGACGTGTTGACGTCACATCCCCTGTTTGAACCGCACGGAAGTGCGGAAAGGCAGTGCGGCGAACCGCAAGCCGCGCGTGCGCAGTGTGAAGGGGAATCGCGCATGCGCACTGGGTGAAAGAGAGACTTAAGTTGTCATGGTGCTTGCTGTGACGTTTTGTAGATTATTACAGGTATAGTGCGTATTCAGGACGCCGGTGCAGCTTGTGCCACGCTGAGGAACAGGGTTCAATAGTGCATCTAAGGTATAAGACAGAAACAAGAGTTAGTTGCACAATCATAGCAATAAGAAAACATCAATTGGCACATTATAAAATTATATAGTGGGGACATAGAATGCTATGTGGTAGGATATGCTAATTATCATATAGCAGATAATGCTGCAGGGGTTTAGGTGAACTTTGTTCATGTTCATCAATTGGCAAAAATCCTTGTCCCTATGTATCTAGATAAATATTGATAAGTACATAGGAAAAATCTATAGACATTTATGGACAATAATAGGGTGAATCAAAGGAGTATTACACAGAAAATCATCTACAGTTCTTCTAATGAGAATCAAACTTATGGGAACGAAAAATACACATGTAGGTCTTACAGTGAAAAGACATGGTTAATAGGTTTATGTAGTAATAATTATTGCCATAAGGATCTATTAACTGAACTCTATGAAATATAAAGAAAGGGCGACTACCAAAATGTACATCAAAACTGTTCATACTCGCGGTTGAGACCTAAAGGTTCAAGGGTCTGGAGTGTGTGGATCCAGAAGGCTTCCCGCAGTTTAAGCCTCCGTATCCGATCTCCACCTCTCCTTTGTGGGGGAACATCTTCGATAATTTGAAAACGCAATTGGGAAACATTGTGACCATGAGTGGAGAAATGAAAGGGAATAGGCAAGAGTGTAATATTGCATCGAATTGTGGATTTGTGCTTGCTTACGCGATCACGTATATGTTGGGTGGTCTCACCCACATATACGTGACCGCACGGGCATTTTATCAGGTATACCACGTAGGAGGACGCGCATGTATAAAAGCCTTTGATGGGATAGCGTTTGCCTGTGCGGGGATGCGTAAAAAAATCGCCTTTTATGACATTGTTGCATTGATTACAACCCAGGCAAGGAAAAGTGCCTGTCTTTTGAGTTTGCAGAGTCATTTGAATGGTCTTTTTATTTGAGCCAATGTCAGCCCTTACCACTGTTTGTCTAATGTTTGGAGCTTTCTTGTGACAAAAGAGTGGGGTGTTCATGAATTCAGGAATCTCGGGGTAACTTTTATGTAAAAGGTGCCAGTGTTCAAGGATTGCGCCTTGTATTATCTTGTTAAAGGGATGATATGTGGATACAAAGGGTATCCTTGGACCTGATGGTCTTTGATGAATTGGAGGGTTCAAATGTCCCTCTGCTATCCGTAACGGGTATCCCCGATTCCTGAATTTAGATGTCATCTCATTATGTCTGATGGATTTAATATCCGGATCAGAAACAATGCGATCAATTCTCATGTGTTGAGATCTCGGCAAGGAGATCTTCACATGGCGAGGGTGGCTGCTGCTGTAGTGCAACAGACTATTCCTATCAGTTGGTTTAACATATCGGTCGGTGGTCAGAGTTCCAGTGGGATCAATAGTGACCATTGTATCGAGGAAATTGATACTTCGTTCATTATGGTGCATAGTAAACGTTAAATTGGGAATCAGAGTGTTGAGTTCCTGAAAGAAGGAATTCAACGTTGTTGTGGTACCGTTCCAAATGAGGAACACATCGTCAATGTAACGGCGCCATATGAGTACATGGTCCGTTACATTGGGATGGTTGAATATGAAGTCATGTTCAAACTTGCCCATGAATATGTTTGTGTATGGGGGAGCTACATTTGCCCCCATTGCTGTGCCCCGTTTTTGAAGGTAGAAGGTATCCTGAAAGAGGAAAAAATTATTCTTCAACACAATATTTAATAGTTCAATGCATAATTCTTTCCTTAAGGGATCAAAGTTTTCCTGTTGTTCAATGAACCATTGGACAGCAGCAATTCCCATATCATGTTCTATACTGGTATAGAGGCTGTTTACATCCATTGTCACAAGGATAGAGTTCGGGGGAACATGATTCAACGCTCTGATAACTTCCAAAAATGCACTTGTGTCCTTTATGTATGACCTCAAAGATGGAACAAGTGGACTCAGAATTTTTTCAAGAACCTGGGATAAAGGTGATAGTACTGAATTAGTAGAGGCCACAATGGGTCTTCCTGGTGGTCTCGTCAAGTTCTTATGAATCTTGGGAAGTGTGTACAAGACCGGTGTAATAGGATGTGATGTAATGAGGAAATCGGCCAATTTCTGGTCGACCACCCCATTAGATCTAAAATGATCTATTATTCTCTTAATTTCTTTCTGGATTTCACTAGTAGGGTCCCTTGTCAACATCGTGTAGGTCATATTATCGGACAATTGTGAATGTATTTCATTGATGTAGTAATCTCTATTGAGTACTACCAAGGCACCGCCTTTGTCAGCTGGTTTTATTATAATACGTGTATTGTCTTTGAGAGATTTTAAGGCTCTAGACTCAACCTGCGTTAGGTTATGTTTCAAGTGTAGTGACCCATTCTGAATCCTCTCTTCAATACTTTTTACGTCACGTGTGACTAATTCGACAAATGCCTCTACTGGGTGGTATTTTTTCGGAGGCATAAAGGAACTTGGGGACCTTAATCCTAGATCTTTAAGGCACAGGGTTTTGTCAGCAGTATTGTTGGGTAGAAATGGATTAATATGAAAATGGGTCTTGAGTCTCAGAGACCTAAAAAAACCTTTCAACTCCTGTTCGAGTTGAAAGGAATTGTAGGATGGTGTAGGACTGAAGGACAATCCCTTCTGTAGGACATGAAGTTCTGCCGGGGAGAGGAGATAGGAGGAAATATTGTAAACCAGTTGTGACCCACCTGTGACCTCGTCACCATCCGTGAGGGTCCTGGTGTGCCTCTTCCCCCCCGTGTCTTTTTCGGGCTGGGCGCCGACCTAAAAAAGGCGGGGGCGGATACTGGGGAGGATAATGTGGATATGGTCCGTAAGGGTGTGGAGGCCCATATTCTCCCTCTGAGCCAGATGAGGAGTAATAACCAGTTCTTGGTGGTGTGGGTTCTACAGAACGCCATCTATAGACTTGTTGTTTCTCGTAATCCTCTCTGTCCCTGTTGAACTTCGCCTTCTTACGAGCTTGAAGAGTCTTCTTGAATTCGTTATTTGAAGAAGTTGCTTTCTTCTTTGCCTTCTCAAAGTCGGTATTGGATAATGAGTCCTTGAGTTGTTCCTCTAGGGTCGCCACGCTCTCACTGAGTTTCTCTAACTCATCGTGTAGAAATTCAATGGTTAATAGGATCAGGTCCATGGAGCACTTATTTAAGATACTCTCAAATATTGAACAAAAGGCTTCGTTGTCCGCAACCTTGACCGATTTGTGGTTTTGCATTAATCATCTCTGGTGTGCCCAATTTACACTTCTAAAAATTCGCTATTTTCATTGGTGCACCCATTTTTTATACGTTGAGCCCTCTATAGTCTCTATTTGTGTTCTATGAGTTTAAGGCCTGGAGACTGGCTAGGCCACTATATGATCTTAATGTGCTTCTTTTTGAGCCACTCCTGTTGCCTTGGCTGTATGTTTTGGGTCATTGTTGTGCTAGAAAACCCAGCTATGACCCATTTTTAATGTCCTAGCAGAGGGAAGGAGGTTTTCACGAAAGATTTTACGATTTATTGCTCCATCTATTGTCCTATTGATGTGGTGAAGTAGTCCTGTGCGGTTAGCATAGAAACACCCCCAGAATATAATGTTCCCATCACCATGCTTGACTGTAAGAATGGTGTTCTTTGGGTCATAGGCAGCATTTCTCTTCCTCTAAACAGGGTAAGTTGAGTTAATGCCAAAGAGCTATATTTTTGTCTCATCTGACCACAACACCTTGTCCCAATCACTCTCAGAATTACCAAGGTGTTCATTGGAAAGCTTCAGACAGGCCTGCACTTGTGCTTTCTTGAGAAGTGGGATTTTGCGGACACTGCAGGATTTTAATGTGTTACCAGTTGTTTTCTTGGTGACAGTGATCCCAGCTGCTTTGATATCCTTAATAAGTTCCCCCTGTGCAGTTTTAAGCTCATCTCTCACCTTCCTCATTATCCTGGATACCTCACAATGTGAGATTTTGCATGTAGCCCCTGATCGATGTCAATTGACACTCATTTTTTATTTCTTCCATTTTCTTACTATTGCACCAAGCGTTGTGCCCCAATAGCAAAAACACATGTCTAAATGGGGCATGCGTTTTTGGATGTGTTTTTGCCTCAGCACCAAAAAATATTGCATGATGCACCTTTTTTTGAAAAACACACCCAAAAATGCAGCAAGCAGCATTTTTTGGTGCTTTTTTAAAAACGCATGCGTTTTTGTAACATGGGGCCCTATGGGAAACGCATGCGTTTTTAAAAGTCTCAAAATGGACATGCGTTTTTGCATGCATATTTAAACAAGAGGCATGCGTTTTTAAGGGCTTTTTAAGGGGGCCCCCACACCTAACAGCAAAAACGCAGACAAAGACGCAGATGGCCAACAAACACCTAAAAAAACGCATAGCATGTGTGACCCTAGCCTTAATTAGGAGCATCTACCTGGTCTGTAGGAGCCAGAACTCTTAATGGTTGATAGGGGATGTTAAATACCATCATATGTGTGTTATTATCGTCATGTGAATATTATTGAGGAAATACGGAAAAGTATATAAAAATTTTGTGGATTTATTCCAAAAAGAAATAGATGCAGTTGCATATGGTATGTTGCATAATAACAAAGAAATAATTATTGTCCTTTAAAAATGGAAGTTGATCAGTTTCATCTGTACTTCTTGGAGATGGTCAGCTGGTCTTCAGGTATTCATCTCTCCAGAGCAAATGGCTTTTGTATAGCATGATGGAGCTGTTACATGTGTTTGTCAGACTTGCAGCAAGGAGTGAGAGAGAAAGAGAGAGACAGGGCCCCCAACACCTACCATCATGTGCTTTATATTTTATGACTCTAAGGGTACCGTCACACCTGGCGATATCGGCGGTGATTTTTTAGGCGACGCTGGGGCGTGGCCTATCGCCGCCGACATCGCCAATGCATCGCCTAATGTGAATGGGCAAGGGCGACGCATTTGAGTGGTCGCCTGGTTTCAGGGCGCATGTAAATGGGGGACGGCGATCTGCCAGGCGATGGGAGCCATAGGCTCCCATGTTAAGGTATCGCCCCTGAGGTTTTTAGACACCCCAGCGGCGCCGCCGCCTGTCAGATCGCCGATGCATTGCCGGAGGTGTTGCCGCATGTAAACATGCGACGGCGACGCTGGGAGGGCGCCAAAAACGTGTGCGCTCCCGCCCGTTGCCGCCAACATCTCCGGCGACGTCACCTGGTGTGACGTGGCCCTAACACCTGTTCACTATATATGGAAGCTACTAGACAGTTCTATGTGTGACATCATTACAGCTAAATATATGTATAGCGTACACTCTGTATGTCAGCAGTATACATAAGTTAAATGTATCAGCAGATATAGGTATATATATTATACCAGTGAATGAGTTAAACTATAGCACAAATGTATGTCAACCTATGTCTACGGAAGATTTTTTTAATTAGTTAAAGGTAAACCAGCGGTTTAGACAGGCGCATTCTGAATGAACTCCGGGAAGTTTGTCCAATTTAAAACTTCTTTAATACTTCTTTAATGAGTGTTACTGGTCTCTCTCACTACGCGTTTCGGCGTACTAGCGTCTTCCTCAGGTGATCTTTTGAAGATGGTGAAGAATTTTTTAAGGCACACAGATAGCGATATGTCATATGTAAGAGAGCGTGTGAAATCCTTTTTATTAAGACTAGTGTAAATTATCCACTACAATGTAGGACCCAAGGCTTCTATAGTTTAGGCTAGGGTCACACATAAGCCCTTAGTCCATTTTTGGCATCAGAATTTGGATTTTTTTTGTCTAAGTCCAAAAACTGATAGAAAAACGGATTAGATGTAATAAACACCCTATCTGTTTTTTTCTGCACCCAAAAACATTGCTAGGTACGTTTTTGAGCCAAAAAGGTTGCTAGCAACGTTTTTGGGGTCCGTTTTAAAAAAAAAAAAATTTTAACATGCGCCCTATGGAAAAATGGATCCGTTTTTTTTTTGGTGCCTCAATAAAACGGATCTGTTTTTTTTTTTGGTGCCTTAATAAAACGGATCTGTTTTTTTTTTTTGGTGCCTTAATAAAACGGATCTGTTTTTTCAAGAATTTTGGTCAAAAAATGACTAAGTCCATAAACGTTCAGGGGTGCAGGAGGCTCAAAAAGCACCCAAAAAAAACGGATTGGTCATGGAAATCACTTCCAAAAACGGATTGCTATGTGTGACCCTAGCCTTACATGTCATTTCATTCATTTAAATGGCTAGCGTGTAATACTAAATATCCTCTGCACTGCCACTCTATTAGAAATTTATGGCTAGTCAATGCTGTATTTTTATAAAACATATAAAAAATATTGAAGGGATAGATACTAGGGATGAGCGAGTACTGCAATAATCGGTCATGCTATACTCGCAACAAGTAGGTCCCGGTACTCGGTACTCGTTGTGAGTATAGCAAGTCCAATGGCAGTGAAGGGCCGGGCGAGTACTTTCGCAGTGTATCTATATATACACTGCAAAAGTGCACTAAAAGTGAATAAAAGTTGTTAAAAAATAAAAAAATATCATACTCACCTATCCGACGCCTGCACCGAGACCGGCAAAGAAGACATCCGATCAACGACAAAGACCTGCGAGTCTGACAGCCAATCAAATGGCTGGTAGCGATCTGGCCAATCAGACGGCCAGACATTACAAACCATGTGATCGCTACCAGCCACCTGATTGGCCAGATTGCCACGTCATTGATGCATGTTCTAGACCTGGCAATCTGGCCAATCAGGTGGCTGGCAGCGATCAGGTGGTTTGTGACGTCTGGACATCTGATTGGTCAGATCGCTACCAGTCATTTTATTGGCTGTCAGACTCACAGGTCCTTGTCGTTGATCATATGTCTTCTTTTCCGGTCACAATGCAGGCATCGGATAGGTGAGTATGATATTTTTTTATTTTTTAACAACTTTTATTCACATTTAGTGCACTTTTGCAGTGTATATATAGATACACTGCGAAAGTTAAAGGACTTCTCGCTACTCCGAGTAATCACAAGAAACTCGGGGAGCAGCGAGTAGCCCGAATTTCGTTACTATTCGGCGAGAACCAAATAGTAACAATTATACTCGCTCATCCCTAATGGTACCTTTACACGCCGCCACAACAGGATGGATACCAACGGCAACTTCACGTGCACGAGCACGGCCAAACGGTTACAAACGGTAATCGCATCTCCTTTACACGCCGCCACAAGGTGCGCTACGCTACGCTACATTTACAGCTAGCTACATCGCCGGGTGTCGCAAGTAGCCGTCTGTAGCTCAGCGTACCTCATTTACACACCGCAATAACAAGCTAATATGGGCGGACCTGGGGCAGGAGGGACAGCACATAGGCGTGCCACAATTGTGGATTACGAGACGTCCGTACGCTGATAGGACAAAGCAATAATACCATGATTGGCCAGCCAGCGCAGGAGGCTGATTAATACATGACGCACGAGCAATTGTGTAGTGTGACTGGTCAGCTCCTTAAATATGCCGCCCTATGCTGCGACTACCAATCATAAAGCAGGAGCTTCCTCCAATGATCGCTGAAGGGGCGTGGTATCCCGGAGCCTGGGTCACGCCTTAGCTACATTCCAGCTACATCGCCGGGTGTCCAGAGTTCCCTTCTGTTCCTTCTTTACACGCCGATACAGCTCGCTACAATCGGCGATGTAGCCATATGTTTATGGGCAGTGCACGGATACAGAGGTATCTGTAGCCGGCTGTGTCGTCCCGTCTTCAGACGCCGCTACTACGGGCGATATTGGCGCGACAAGCTACATTTGTAGCCTGTAGCGGGTTGTATGCATCCTGTTGTGGCGGCGTGTAAAGGTACCATAAGGGTACCTTTACACGCCGCTACTGGAGGATGGATACAACCAGCTACTTCACGTGCACGAGCACGCACAAACGGTTACAAACGGTCCAACGCACCATCTTTACACGCCGCCACAAGCTACGCTACATCTATCCCCGGATACACCGCCGGGTGCTATAAGTCACCTTCTGTAGCTCACCGTACCTCATTTACACACCGCTACAACCAGCTAATATGGGCGGACCTTGTGCAGTAGGGACAGCACATAGGCGTGCCACAATTGTGGATTACGAGACGTCCGTACGCTGATAGGACAAAGCAAGAAACCCATGATTGGCCAGGCATCGCAGGAGGCTGTTTAATATATGACGCTCGAGCAATTGTGTAGTGTGACTGGTCAGCTCCTTAAATATGCCTCCCTATGCAGCGACTACCAATCGTAACGCAGGAGCTTCCACCAATGATCGCTGAATGGGGGCGGTATCCCGGAGCCTGTGTCACGCCCCAGCTAAATACCAGGTACATCGCTTGGTGTCGACACATCCCTTCTGTTGCTTCTTTACTCGCCGATACAGCTCGCTACAATCGCCTGTGTAGCCACCTGTTTCCGGGCAGTGCTCGGAAACAGATGTATCTGTTGCCGGTTGCCTCCTATCGTCTTTACACGCCACTACTACGAGGTATTTTGATGCTACAAGCTACATTTGTAGCCTGTAGCTGGTTGTATCCACCCGCCAGTAGCGGCGTGTAAAGGGCCCCTAATAGATACTCTTAAAAATGTGCAAACTCTCCAATTAAAGGGGTTATCCAGGATTTCTCAAAAAAAAAAATATTGCACCTAAGCACCAACAGGCAGTAAGCTGCACCAACCTGCCTTTTGTGCCACAGCACCGTTCACCTCCGTTCCCCCCAACACAGAGCGGGCACAGATCACTTCTGCCGGGGACAGCATGATGGGATAAACAGTGCAGAGGTGGCTTTTCTGCTCTACCCTGTGGAAGTGGGCGCATTGCCGACATCACGCTTATTGAGAGCTGGCTGGCTCACAGCTACCTGATTGGGGGAGGTGGCAGTCAATCAATGTGACGTCGGCTATGCACCTGTCAACAGAGCGGAAAAGTTGCCCCTCTGTAGACGTGATGTCAGAAAAAGCTGACAAATTGCTGACCGAAGCAGTCTAAGATGGCTCCGTGTTGGTGGTGAATGGTGCCGGACACAGCAGGCAGGTAAGTGGTAGCTACTTGCCTGTTGGTGCTTAGACACAATTATTTTTTTTTTTTATTCTGGATAATGCCTTTAAAAAAAACACCATTCTTCAAATGTTAAAGGTCATTCTACAATACGTTTTCCAAAGTAAATATAGACAAATTATTGTGTTACACTACAAATACACATTTACGTTTATGGCAGTGGGGGGACAAGAAAAAAATGACCTTAGAAAAATGTATTTAAATGTAATAATAATACATTAAATATTGTTATCAAGAACGCCCTCAATTGCCCTTTAGTAGGAGCATAGATGCTTGTGTATTGGATCAATATGTCATTTTATTTTTGTTTCACAGTTCATTTTCACATATGTCTTTTAAAAGAATCCCACTCCTCCCACAGGAATCAATGACCCCTCTATCTTTCATTGCTCCATTTCTGTCTCAGATCTGTTTGCGGCGTAGAGAAGAAACACAATGAGCCTGTATCTATTACTCTTTCGTGCATACCTCCCAAGAGAAGAAATGAAGGCATTTATCCAAAGGAGGCTTGAAAATATAAAGTACGATAATATAATTAGCATACGTGCATGACAAAGTGTTTATATAATTAGTTCCAGTTTATATAGAACAAGATTATGGCACCTCGGATCAAAAAAATTAGGTAATATATCTTTTGGCTGTTTTGGTTTCACAATCTGCACTTCTAACAGAGAGATGGTAACTGTTCCCCATTTAATACATCAATAGCTTCACATTGCCCAGAGCAGATGATGCATAATTCACATTTTGCTGTATACACTGAGCGCACCATCGTATTTAACTTAGCAGTCATAAATATCAGTCATAAATACCGGTGTACTGTGAAAATGAATATTTATACCTCGTGGAAAGGTTTAATAGGACCTGATCATTTCTGCAAACGCACACAAAGGTTATGGGTTGTTGCAGTTATTTTATTTGTCATTAATCTTGACTGGCAGAGAACAAATATTACCGTAAATTAAGTGTAACACTACTGTATCAAGATAGCGTAACTGTTTAGAAGTTAATGACCACTATACTAATGTTATGGTAGGCTACTGACATTTAAGATTTTTTACATTATCAATTAAATTAGTTTCCTCTATTAGAACAATAGACCCAAAATGATTACTGTAATGAAATATGTAATTTAATGTAGATGGCAATAACCCCTGAGCTTAGGGATTGGCTGCAACCGTGATGTGAGCAGTCACTATAACCAAAAGGCTGGGGTCACATTGGGTTATGGACCCACGTTTCCAGTCAGCGCTGAAACCGGACAGCATTAATGGCATGCGCTGCCTGGAAACAGACACAGAGCTGCTGGGCAGCCGCTTTACCTCTGCACACAGGAAACGCTGCCTGCAGCATTTTCCTGTGCGCTCCCGTCATGCAGCTGCTGCTAAGGTAAGCAATGTATTGCTATGGGCCTCCATTTTCAAATACCGGACAGCGTTAACGGCATGCGCTGCCTGGAAAAGTGGGTCCTAAACCCAGTGTGACCCTAGCCAAACATAGAGACCGAGGCAACGGTGGGAAGCCAACACGAGAGTGAGGCTAGGGTCACACTGGGTTATGGACCAACGTTTCCAAGCGGCGCAAATAACAGACAGCATTAACGGCATGTGCTGCCTGGAAACGGAGGCCCATAGCAACACATTGCTTACCTTAGTAGCAGCAGCACACAGAGCAGCCTGACGGCCGCTTACAGGAACACACAGGAAGACGCTGCAGGCCGAGGAAAAGCGGCCGCCCAGCAGTTCTGTGTGCGGCTGCTACTAAGGTAAACACAGGGTTTCTATGGACCCACATTTCCAGCCAGCGCTTGCTGTTAACGCTGTTTCAGTGCTGGCTGAAAACGTGGGTCCATAACCCAGTGTGACCCTAGCCTGAGAGAGGGAGAGTTATCAGTCTTTGTTATTTTACATTGCTGAAATCATTTGTGTGCAATTTTGAAAATGTACATGAACATGAGCAAAGTTGATTTAAATCAATAGAAGAATCATTTTTGATGGTTATAGGTAGGGTTGAATGTGTGTAATCGTTACTATTCACTACTAGCACGGACAGTGCAGTATTCACAATATTCGTTCCTCGGCGAGTATCGCTGGTGCTGGTGAGTGATGTGTCAATCATTATTGATCTGGCAGAAATTGACAGCTCCTCTCAGTAAACAATGGGAGCTGGCACCTCAGTGATAGCAGACTGAATATCGGGGTCTCCCTGGGGGGTACAGCAAGGTGTTTTTCAGTAGAAACTCAAAAAAGCCCACCCTCCCGCCCTGTTCCAGAAAAACTTGTTCTATGGCCATATCTGTGTGGGCGGCGCCTATTACTAATTGGCTAACATTAGACTTGCTATTTGGACGAATGTGCAAGTATTAAAAACTAGTTGTTACAAGTATAGCAAGTGCGACTATTTTGCTACACTCACATTTCTCGTTATAGAAGTATTGATTGCAGTTATTTATTATTAGGTTGAGGGAGCCAAGAATTATGTCCAGCCTGCTTTTGGAATTATGTGTAAAGTTACCTTTTTTCTCTTTTTTTTTGTGTTGTTCCAATACAAAAAGGAAATAAACATGTGTAGAATAAAAACATTTTAATTTTTTTGGGGAGAAATACGTCACACGTTTGAGGGTGCCAATACATTCCGCCATGACTGCATAGAAATTGCAGCCAGTTTGCATTGTGTCATACACTTAGCAAAATATATCTTCAAGGGTGTTTCATCCTTTGCAGTACTCTTCCAGCTTTACCTAAGAAAGCAGAAGAGGTCCATTTTCTACCATTGAATTCTTATACTTTCATGTCCTATACTTGCATGTGTAGAAATTTGGGGAGAGCTCTAATACATGGAATCAAAAATTCGTCATCACTCTAGAAAAAATGTATAAAATTGATATTGTGGCACCCCTGTGGACTGGTAGACACAGAGAAGTGCAGCAGCTGGAATGGTAAGCCATTCACCCCAAACTAAGCACCCAACACGACCGCAAATCCCCAGACTCAGAGTTTTATGCCAGGCAGGGGAGAAGTGGGGAAGAGTAGAGTGGTGGGTGGAGCTTAAGTGGCACCTGCAAGAGTCGGAGGAGCTAAAGTTGTTTACCTCAGAGTAGAGTGACAGTTAGTTAGAACAGAGTTGGAGCTGTAGGAGGGCTCAGGACTGGGCTGTAGAAGTCTGGAGGCGACTGAGAAATAACATCGGGACCCAGTGGCCGGTGACAACAGAGGCTGACTGGGTCCATAACTACTGACATACCTGAGAGACCAACCAGGTGTAAGGAGGAAGGAGTCCCAGGTGAAAGACTGGCTTTCGGAATCACTAAGGGACTGGGTCAACGGACAGTGTACTGGCCCTGTAAAGTGGTTGAAGACTACAGCCCTGACCACAGATTTACCGGTGAGGTGAAGGGTGTGTATACCGGGATCCTAACAGACCAAAAAGAACCCAGGAAAGGCCTCATATAGGACTTGGGGGGGAAGAGTGAGAGAACCCCTTGACAAAGTCAGCGACTGCCGGCCATAGATCTAATGTAAATGCCTACAGGACCCCGGACAGGGCACATACTATACGTACATTACGGAGCCGTGGCTTCATTCAGAAAATTGTACAGAGCCGACAGGAGCCGGCTTACTGTACAGCAGTTATTAACACATTACATGCCCACCTGAGTAGACAGCATGTCTCTAGGGGGGGTGGGCACCCCCTACAGACATGATGGGCACGATTATTATTAATATTTTAGCTTTTTTTGCACTGTTAACACTTTGCAAACTGTACGGTAACCGGATTGCTCCAGATTACACATCCGGAGCAATCCGGTTACCGGATAGTGGCTTCAGCCACACATTTTTCACAAAAATGTGTGTGAAGCTAATTGCAAATCTCTGTAAAGGTGTGACCCTAGACTTAGTGTGATATTTTTGTATTCTGTGTCTACTGATATAATTATAGCTATGCATATATTCAGATATATATTTTCATGATAATAACACTTCCTTCGAAAGCAGACACTTCTTGAATATGTTGGGTTTATGCAGCTTTATGGGTCCATTTATTATCTTCTGATGTGAGTAAGGCTAGGGTCACACTTACATGCGTTTTTTAAGGTGCTTTTTGGCAGCCTGCGTTTTTGCTGTTAGGTGTGGAGCAGCCTTAAAAAACGCATGCAAAAACGCATGGTACCATTTAGTGCATTGCAAAAACGCATGCATTTCCCATAGGGCCCCATGTTAAAAAAATGCATGCATTTTTGGAAAAGCACCAAAAAACGCAGCATGCTGCATTCTTTGGTGCTGAGCAAAAAGCACATCCAAAAAGCGCATGGCACTTTAGCCATGCGTTTTTGGCATTGGGGCATGCTTTTTTGGATGTGGGTCTATGGATGTGTTTTTCCATGCGTTTTTCACAAAAGACGTGTGAAAACTGCATGGAAAAAAAGCAAGTGTGACCCTAGCCTAAGGCTGGGTTCCCATTTGCATTTGGAACGCAGCGTAACAGAACATATCCAAACGCAATGGCACTGCGTTTTTATGTTTAACATGGGAACGCATAGTAGCTGCGTTTGGCTGCGTTCTGTTGAGGTTGCGTTTGGATGCGCATAATTTGTGCGCCCTCCGAACGCAACATGTTGCATTTTTTGTGCATTCACTGGCGCTTGTTTTATCAGCAAGCGCCCGCAAGCGCACAAACAATGCATGGATTTCAATGGATCGACAGTGTCCTACACATGACAGCGCAGGAGAACTCTGCGGATCTCATATTGAAATCTCTCCTGGTGGCCAATCAGGGAACTCGGCAGCGGCCAGGAGGAGGAGATCTTTGCCGCTGATCTCCGCCTCCCGACCGCCCCCGAGATCGCTGATTGTCTGGCCGGGCACCATACTGATGTGAATGTATGTGGAGATTCTCCACTGTGTTCACATCAATATGGCAGCATTGGCCTTGCGTTTGCGTCTGCATGCCCTGCGCATGTAGACACAAACGCAAATGTGTTGGCAGCCTAAGCCCCTGGTGGCAGAAGCATCTTTTATGTCAGTTCTAGGTCATGTAGACAGGATGATCCATACTAAAAATATTTCACACCGCTATATTAGTAGACAATTTAGAGTATAGTACAACTGGCACGTCAGCCTCCTTACAGCTTGTATATAAGCTTTTATATAATTTCTTATTTTCCATATATGGATGTAAAATGATTATAAGCCCTGGCAACTCTTTCTGCCGACTTCCACACAGCATTGTCAATAGATACTTTAGGGTATAGCTTATTTTCTTTATTTAGCTATTTATAAACCGACATATGCAAATGAAGCCAAGGATTTGCAAGTCTGTGGAGAATTCAATGTATTAATAATAGTACAGAGAAAAGCTACAGATCAAAAGCAAAGAATGAAATTTCATCTGATGCGTGAATCAATCCCATATCATTCTTTTTCTATTTGCGAGCATGATAACTCATGCTGCCTCTCTATAATGTCCATTACACGGGGTAAATCATACATTATATTTCCAGTTTGCATAAAAAACAAAGGTCCGACCTGCGCAGTCGTTTACCAATGGCGCTCTTATATTGGGAAGAGCAGTTCTATTTCAGCTCCAGTGATTATATTAATACATGTGAAATCTCTTCTCACCAAGACCTTAAACAAGAGCAGTAATTACACAGAGCATTGTTTTCCCCATAATAATCAACTGCTGGCAATCAGATGCTGCATTTTGTTCACTGGATTTATCGGTGTCCTAATAACTATTAACTGTACAATTGCTTTATCAGCGGGCAGTGGACAACGCTCTTTATAGATATACAATTACAGGGCCACGAAAACACTTTGTGCTCATGGAATGTAATAAACAGCCTTTTGAATTTTTAATTAAATGGCATAATATAATATTTGACATGATGCTAGAATCTGTAACTGCACCTTTGAGGCATACATTTATTTTGCATATAGATTATTTGCCTGAGCAGTGAATCAGCATTATTATATGAGCTACTGTATAGGACTTGCAATTGAATGAGCATTTTGTTCTTTCTATTCAACACTGCAATTCTTACATCTTCATACTTTGGTCAGAAAAGGAGTGCCAAAATCATTTGTAGCCCGTCCCTTACTATGGCTGGGGTCACACTTTCAAAGGCAATTGCAGTTGCCTTCACACTCATTTTTAAGGAAAAATGTGTGCAGAAAACCGCAATCCGGTAACCGGATTGCTCCGGATGTGTAAGCACACCGCCATAGATCTAATGTAAATGCCTACAGGACCTCAGTCAGCGGCAGATACTATACGTACATTACGTACTGTATCTGTGCAACTGTGAGGAGAGCCGCGGCTTCATTAATAAAATTGTACAAAGCCGACAATAGCCGGCTTACTGTAAATGGGTTATTAACCCCTGATATGCACACAGGAATGGGCAGCATGTCTCTAGGGGGGGTGTGCACCCCCTAGAAACATGTTGCACACAACTAATATTACACATCCTGAGCAATGCAGTTACCGCATTGCAGGTCACAGAACCTCTCCGAAAACTGCAGCCTGCATGGTTTTTCGCTCAGGCTGTAGATACAGATGCAGTAACCGGATTGCATGTAATGCAATCCGGTTGTTATAATGGGCTCCTTTGTGCTGCGGTTCCTGATCCGGTTTTGAGCATTTTTAATGCTCAAATCTGGATCAGGATCTGCATAGCCCTGCCGCAGATGTGACCCTAGCCTAAGAATTGATTTTTTCTCTTCATTCTTTGGCAATACGTAAGTCAATTGGATACGTATGTCAATATGATTTTACATATAATAGTTGTACCTGAACATGTGTGCCGTCAATCAGTGGCGTAACTTTAGACCCTGGGGCCCTGATGCAAAAGCTCCAAAGGGGCCCCCAATTATTGCAAATCTTATATAGTATTAGGCTGGGGTCACACGTGCGGTGAAATTTTGAAATCCTGATCCGGTTTTAAATTGTTAAAAAGCTCAAAACCAGAGCAGGAACCGCTCCCCATAGGAGCCCATTATGGTAACCAGATTGCTCTACATGAAATCTGGTTACTCGCTCTGGATCTGCAGCCTGCGGTAAAAATCATGCAGGCTGCAGTTTTCGGAGATGTTCTATCAACCTCAATGCGGTAACCGGATTACTCTGGATGTGTAATCCTGAGCAATGCGGTTACCACATACTTTGTTCGTCCCTGCTGCCGCACAGTACAGCGATAAACAAAGTAGACAGTAACTGCATTGCTCAGGATTACACATCCCCAGCAATCCAGTTACCGCATTGCGGTTGACAGCACACATTTTTCCAAAAAAATGTGTGTGAAGGCATTTGCAGTAACTGCACCCGGATCTGGATGCAGTCACCGCAATTACCTTAACAAGTGTGACCCCAGCCTTAGTCTTTTTCTATAGGCCAAAGAGACATTTGGGGCCCCCCAAGGTTGCAAAGCCTGGCTGCGATCAAAACTCTTGCACCTATTGTAGTTACGCCCCTGCCGCCAAGTATTCCCTAGGTGATGCCACTCCAACATTTTTTTTCCCAAAGAAGCTTCGCTGGCTGTTTTGCCAATGTTTTTCTTTTTTCTTACAAGGTATCCTTTTCCTATACTCTCAAATATACTGAAGAAAAATACAGGGTGGGCCATTTATATGGATGCACCTAAATAAAATGGGAATGGTTGGTGATATCAAATTCCTGTTTATGGCAGATTAGTATATAGGAGGGGGGAAATATTTCCAGATGGGTGGTGACCATGGTGGCCATTTTGAAGTTGGCAATTTTGGACCCAACTGTATTATTTTCATTGGGACTCCTTCCAGCCTGGGGACAGCGGGGCCCTATGCACCCGCCAGCTTCACCCTGCCCTGTCTCCAGCAGCCCTCGTCCCGGCAGGGCCCCACCACCAGCTTCACCCTTTCCCTGGCTCTGGCAGCCCACCACCCCTTCCCCCCAGCCCAGGGACGGCGGGGCCCCATACACCCACGGCCCGCCAACTTTACCCTGCCCTGGCTCCGGCAGCCCCCATCCTGGAGGGGCCCCACCAGCAGCTTCACCCTTTCCCTGGCTCCAGCAGTCCACCCCCCCAGCGCAGGGGCGGCGGGGCCCCATGCATCCACGGCCCGCCAGCTTCACCCTGCCCTGGCAGCCCTCTCTGGCCCTCTCCATGGTCTGGAGTCTGGAGGGAGCGAGGGGCTCCTGGGTGAAGGATCTCCTCTGCCCCTGTACCTCCTGTATGATGATCCACATCCTCCATGCTGTCTGGGTGAGCGGTGAGGTGGAGTAGAGCAGGCACACTGTCTGCGGCGGCTGGTAATGGCATCTGTGTCCTCCAGTCCAACTTCTGGCCTCACCTTGTTCTGGTGGGTCTGAGGGTGGGGATGGGTGGGCCCCAGCTGATGGCCATTTGGTGTGGTGGCTGGGCATTGGGCAATGCTGGGCAGTGGGCAGGTGGCTGCATACGTTCTGGCAGCCAGCCAGTGGCACTGGCAAGTAATTACTGCCGGGTGTGGTGGACTGTGGGCGGGCTGTGGTGGGGTGGGCAAAGGTGCACTGGTTTGGCCCCGGACACCCCTGTGGTCTGAGTGACAGACTCTCCCGAGTCTTGGGTCCCCTCTGTGCACAGACAAGACAAGAGAGACTCGCTGCTGGCCAGGGAAGACGGGCTCGGGGGGCGGGCCCTGCTCCATGATGCAGACAGCCATGCCCCCTACAGTCATGGCAGGGACCCTTCTCCCTCATGAAAATGGCCACACCCCCTGTGGGGAGGCCCGGGGCCCCGGACTACAGGCAGACGCCTCACCCCCTGATGGCGGGCATGGAATCATGTAGTAATTTCAGGTATCCAGTGGCATTGTTTCCAAACAGGAAGTTGATATCACCAACCATTCACATTTTTTTAGATGCATCCATATAAATGGCCCACCCTGTATAAACACAACAATTTTGATTTTACTCCTATTTTTCATAAGCTGAACTCAAAGATCTAAGACTTTTCTATGTATACAAAAGGCATTTATCTCTCAAATGTTGTTCACAAATTTTTCTAAATCTCTGCTAATGAGTAGAGATGAGTGTACCTTTGGAAGTTCGAATTTGGATTGGTTTGCCGATGTGCAATAAACAGTGTGATGAACAGTTTGACAAACATCTGAACTCCACTGAAATCAATCGGAGGCAAAATCAAGTGCCCAGAAAACACTTTAAAAAGGGCCGAAAAGCTGTCAAACATGGCTCAAACCATTTTACAATGAAGCCCTGCTATTTTGGCACAGACATTATCTTCCTACACTATTAGCAAGCTTCAGTGCTGCTTTCACACTCACCATGCTTGCGGGCCTGCTCACGAACCTCATACATCATCATCATGACTATTCTGAGAATATCTCAGGTTACACAGCTGGTATCACGCAGCAGGAAATCCCACTGTGCCCATAGTACGTTATTTGATGCTTCTTTTTAAGCATATTTTGAGAATCTGCATCAAAATCTACATATCTATTCTGAGGCCAGTCTATGAGAGTTCCGGAATGTTGTACCAACATGTTTATTTTCCTTGCAGATTTTGGGGCAGAAAAAAGAAATCTGAAGCACATGTGCAAGGAAAAAAGAAATCTACGTAGGCAAAGGACTTCTAATTTGTCTTAGACTTTACTGACCTTAGGGTAGACATACAGATTTTTATGCCGATTCTCAAAATGTGCGTCAAAAAAAGCATCAAACTACAAACTGGCCTAAGAGGGTCCAAGGAGAGTCTCAGTTGTGGTGAAAGAGCTCAAGGTTTCCTATTGCCTCTACTTCCACAGAGACTTCTAGGGCAGGTGTGACCAACTACAATCCCCAAGGTTTGAAAAAGTGCAAGTTTTAAGGATTTCCTTAGTATTACACAGGTGCTAGTTTCATCACCTGCAGAGGTAATCGTTCCAGCACCTTGTGCAATGCTGAGAATAAATGATATACTGAAAACATGCACTGTTTGTGACCCTTGAGAACTGCACTTATCCAGCCCTGTTCTACTAGAGTTGGTATAGTGTCTTGATTTCCATACCTCAGTATGTCAGACCAGAGGCCTCCGGCTTGTTCACCAGTCTCTGTACAGCAATATCAAAGCACCTCTTTGCAGAAATAATCTAACACACAAGAAGTGACCTCAAAAAACTTTACTATAACATCGACTATAAAGCTAGGGTCACACTTGGCATGCGTTTTTTAAGGTGCTTTTTGGCAGCCTGCGTTTGGGCATGTGTTTTTGCTGAAAGGTGTGGGGGACCCTTAAAAAATGCATGCAAAAATGCATGCAAAAACGCATGTACCATTTAGTGCCATCCCAAAAACGTATGGTACATTCAGACATGCGTTTTTGCTATTGGGGCATGCATTTTTTGCATGGGGGCCTATGGATGCATTTTTGCATGCGTTTTCACAAAATGCAAGTCTCAAAAACGCATGTAAAATCTGCAAGTGTGACCTTAGCCTAAGTCTGCAACACAAACATAACAATATACATGGTATATCAATATAACGGAAGTCCTATAGAAATCATCAGCAGCACACAGACTGTTAAAGTAGTAGAAAGGCCTTGAAGGGCAGAGTTCATTAAGGTATTTTAGTTGGACCACAAAGGCTGCATGCATGCCCAGTAGGGGGAAGAGCTGATGATGCAAATTGTTGGAAGGGGAAACAAAACTTTAAAACACAAGCCTTGGTCAAGGAAGAAATAAAAAAAAAAAAAAACTCCAATGAGTTTTTCTCTAGCCAAAATGCCAACTAAGGTATGGGTCACTATTTCACTGGCCCACCGACATGCCTTTTTGAAGGTACATTGAAATTGGCTCTCATCATTTTTTTCCATGCCCTGGATGATTGTCGCCGTATTTTCTGGTACTCTGCTGCTGGATGGACTTGGCAGGTCGCAGACGTTACTCCTCTAGGGCCATTCTGCACCACCACCTGTCCCCCAGCACATTTCATCATGGCTAGTTCTGTAGAGGAGGATGGAGAAAATAGAGGATGACCATGTCCTATATGACAGACAGGAGCTGCTTGGGGAACACCAACAGGCCCTCTAGGTTTGGGTGCATCTGGCTGGCCAACCAAGAGAGACCTGGGCTGCACCCGAGGTGACATTCTCTGCAGGTCAGCCTCCTCCTACCACTTCTAAAATTGGTCAGCGGTGGCAACCTTACATACACCAACCGAAAACCACCACTCACTGCCTAAACCTTCATGAAAGTGACCTAATCGCTGGAAAAGATGGTACATAGTCTTTGGGGAATATTAATATTGTCATGCAGCAGGGTGGACCGGTTGATGTAGTACCGATGCAGAGTACCTGTTACATATTGACTGCCTTGTAGTATGGAAGTGCTGCTGCTGTAGATTTAAATGAAGCCTTTTTTTTCCCTGCTCGGTGTGAGTAGATGAGGCTAATAAGTGGAGAATGTAGTAGCAGATATGTATGTGTGAATGCTTAGATATGTTGAGGAGCGTGTCTGGGCTGGTTGCTCCCCACCCCTCAGCCTTAAATGGATCAGCTCACATTCACCTGTTGTCGCTGATTCAGTTCACTTCTGCACTGTGACCTGTCGTGAGCAGAAGCTGATCCTGAGCTGCTGTAATATTCTCTATTGGAAGTTGCTGGGTTCCTTGTCCATGGGTGGAGGTAGGGGCTTATACCTAGGGCTTCTTAGGAGTCAGGGATTTAGGTCTGTGGCTCGAACCTCCTCCCCTTCAGAGGTACCTTCTAGATCAGGGTGAGCCAGGGACTTGTGCAATATTCGTGCTACCTAATCAGTATCTTGATAGGCTTGATAGATTATCTCGCCAAAGATGTAGTGTTTACTAATACAAATTAGACACATTTGTAAATAATATTTGAGAGAAAAAGGCCTTTTGTTTGCATGGAAAAAGTCTTAGATCCTTAAGTTTAACTAATGAAAAATGGAAGCAAAAATAAGTGTTGTGTTTATATTTTTGCTCAGAAAAGTGACTTAAAGGAAACCTGTCAGCTAGTTTAGACCCCCTAAACTAACACTACCTATCCCTGCAGCTTCCTAATACTTCAATAGCCATCCTTGTCTGAACTAATTGTTTATTAAAATGGTTGTGAAAAATGACTTTGTGGCTTACATGTCCGTATGGCAATTAGTCTTCTTACCAACTATATGTAGTCACACTGGGAAGACTCTCTGAGTCCATCTTTCCCCCTCAATGCTGGTATCATGTTCCGCTGGGCATTCTCCATTGCTCCATTCTTTCCCCCTCACTGCTGGTATCATGCCCCATTAGGCAAGATCATTATTTTAGGAGCGCACTCCTGATTTCAAATTCATTGTCCTCCTTCCGGGTATGACGTGCCGGCCGAGCGTCATTTCCAGTCCAATACATTGTTGGGGATTATCAAGTGTACAGGCCGGCTTCAGAATAAACACTGTGCATGCTCTGGAACCGGGCCGTTCGCCAATAATCCTCCACACTGCTCAGGACTGGAAATGATGCACAGACAACACATCAAACCTGAAGGAGGACAATGATATTGAAATGAGGAGCGTGCTCCTGAGGGGGGAGAATGGAGCTGTGGAGAATGTCCACTGGTGAGTGATACCAGCAGTGAGGGGAGAGAATGGAGCCATGGAGAATGCCCACCAGGGCGTAATATCAGCAGTGAGGGGAGGAGATGGACCCCGAGACACCGCCCAGCCATCGGCCACCCATCTTGGAACGCCCAAGGAACAGGGAGACATGTAAGTATATAAATTGCTTTTTTCAACATATAATTCACAATTAGATCAGACAGGGATGATTGGGGATGTAGTAGGAAGCTGCATGGACAGGTAAAGTTTGATTAGGTGGTCGAAATTATCTAACAGGTTCCTTTTAAGAACAAAGCCAACATAGGAATAACAAGTTATTTCTTTATCAGCTTCAGAGTCTCTGAACCCTAAAGTGGTTGAAAGAAGTAACAAAAGATCAAACAAGGGAATAGCAATGTCATTTTTATGTTACTGTGCATTGTTTTTTGCAGTGCTTGCACAGCACATTTTCAGTGGGTTCCAGCGCAGTCCATTTAAACATTTCATGAAGTGCACATTCTCTTATACACTGCTCACAAAAAGTTAGTGATATTTGGCTTTTAGGTGAAATTTGTGGGAAACATAAAAAGTTCACACTACAGTGATATTTTATCATGAAAGTAGGACATTTAAGTAGAAACATGCAATGGTGATTTCACTGCTTCAAACAATTTATTGTACCAAAAGCCAATAACAGTGGTGGGAGTAACCCATCATAAAATGTCAATGTCTCAATAACTTGTCATGTAGCCTTGAGCATCGATTACAGCTTGACAATGATATTTCATGCTGTTCTCAAGTTGAGTTAATTTTTGCTGAGGTATGACATCCCACTCTTCTTGAAAGGAGGTCCTCAGGAATTGAGGTTCTGCAATACACAGTTATGAGTCTCTACATGGCGACTCAGATGATCCCATAGGCTTACTAAGGGATTCAGCTCTGCAAATAGTGAAGGCCACTCCATTTGAGGTAGCCCAGTTTCCAGAAGCCATTCCATGATGATGTGACCGCAATGAGCAGCATCGTTGTTGTCTACAAAGATGAAATTAAGATTGTGTTGTTCATGCAGAGGCACAATGACTGGATTAATGATATTATGAAAGTAGTAGGGGCTTGTCACTGTACCATACACAAATTGTACTTCAATTCTGTATTGACTAGACACACCTGCTCTCCTCATACTGTAACACCACCAAACGCTTGTCTGATGACATCATTGGCTGATGCATAGTGCTCGCCTTGATGTCTTTAACACTGTTGGTAGCCATCATTTCTGCTCAGCATGAATAAACTTCATCAGAGACCAGCACTTAGGCATGTTAACATGGCACACTATGGATGCATGGGAAAAGGTGGGCACAGAATTTCAAGTTTCAACATTAATCAGAAACAGGTGGATGAGGGACAGGTGTAATCATACATGCTTAGAGAGCTTATCTATATTCACAAAACACACAACTAGGAGGTCCCAAAGGGTCTCCACATTTCAAAAAAATAGGGCCAGACACCACAAAAGTGTCATCAATTGATCCAGAATAAAAATTGTATAATAGTGCAGACAGGGTCTGCAGCAAGGCCTGGCCTAGCATATGAAGGTAAAAATTGATCAGGAACAGGGAGATGAGTGACATGTATAGACTTTTGGGCTGGTGGCGTTCATACATCATGCAACAGCTGACACAGATTTTCTGCTCAGCCACACTGAGGTGTCACAAATATCAGCTTCATAGGTGGGTCAGTGACAGGTGTAGACTTTGTAGGGCTGGGGCACTCATACCTCATGCAAAAGCTCCAATAGATTTTATGCTGTTCCAAACCCAGGTGGAGCAAATATAAGCTTCATATAATACTTACCTAACAAGCATTGAGGTGGTGTAGTCATGATGCTCAAAGAGCCCTGCTACATTCACAAAACACACAACAAAGTCACCCCAAGAAAAGTCTCGACATTTCAAAATATTAGGGCCAGACAATATGAAAGTGGCATCATTTGACCCAGATATATGATAATTTAAGATCAATAGCCTTAAAACCATAATCGTTGCCCAGATAACAAACTGAGTCGTCAAGTCCTTGGAGATTCAAACTTGATATTGAATAAAGTTAGATTCTAACTATGTCATTGTGGAACATTTAGTCCATCACACAGAGCAGGCTGAAGCACTTTGATCAACTAGCAGTGGGCATGGCCAAACTCCAAGGAGTGACCTTGAGGGTCAGCGCATTGTTCCATTGGATAACCTGGCTATTGATAGCTGTGAAGTTGGGCTACTCTTCATTTTTTACTGTCTTGAATTAGTTAGAATTTGGCTTAATTATTTAAGCTCTGGGTGTTTGCATTCAGGTGTATTTGACACGCAGGTGTGAAGTATTGGAAGCAGCTGTGAAGTTGGAAGCAGTTGAATGTTCAAAATCTTTAAAATTGTTAAATAATATTTTTTAAGAATTAAAAAATATATTTTTTAATTATAAATTATTATTTCATTTTATTATAGAGCTAACTGTATATTGCCGAGGGTCGTGGTGTGCAATGATTTCTTTTTTCTTTTATTGATTACAATCATATAAAAATAGTAGATAGGCTTATTTATTGCTTATATTATTTGTTTTTTGTTTTTCATTGTTCATATCTAAAAATTATTATTGTATTTTTTTTTTGAAATTTTATTCATTAATAATTATTTTCATTTTATTATAAAAAATTTCGGCCAGGTGCGTAACTGCGTATTAATGTATAATAAGGGGTATTGCTGACCATGGGCAAACGCCCTTCCACTACCTTTCCAGCATCAGTCTCTTATCATATGTCTTAAAAATACCTGTCAGGCTTCACCCTGCACCTGTACTGCACAACCAGCGTGCATGCTGAGCTTGTGTTGGGAATTATATGGGGATGTTCCTGCAGCACCGCTTGGGAGGTAATGAGGGAGTGGCACGTTCAAACATTACTGATGTCAGTACTGCAGGAAAGGTGGGCCCTGGAATTCACAGGTGTCGCAGAGTCGCACTCATGCATTATTAGTGCAGTCCAAAGCAACTCTGTGCTCACCGTCACTTTACAATGTGCCAACTTCACGTTCGCAAGATTCGACACGCTGCCTGCACTCTGGCGCAAGACAATCCTATACCATTCCATGGGTACCCAACCGCGGCCATTGACGACCGCAAGTGGCATCTCCAAAGGACCATGACTATATGTACTGGAGCACACTGCAGTACCCACATTGGGCTATTGGCGGAGGTCGGAAACGGGCGGACTTGATACCGAGGAATGGGCCTAAGTCTGGAATTGCCCTCTAGCCATCAGGGTCACCAAATGTACATTTTACGGGCCTTCCAGTCAATTCGGTACACGACCAAGTGGCCAGCTTGGATCCATACCGCAGGACCCGGGATGAGTGCAGAGTGAGAGAAAAGACTGATTTCAGGGCCACCTGAAACTCTAGAATTTTAGGTTCTACTTATTGTAGCCCATCAATTAGCTGTTATGGGGTGCCCAATACTTTTTTTGGGTTATTTACAGATATTGAGATCGCATCAATGCATTGTCTATGTGAGTCAGAATTTTGGGGCGCAGTCATGCTTTTGGGGGCGTCATCATGTTTTGGCTTGTTCCCATTACATTTTTGGGGTCAGATTTCATTTATCTGGGTTCAATACTTTTTGGGGCGCGTTCAATACTTTTTGGGGCGCGTTCAATACTTATTGGGGTGCGTTCAATACTTTTTTGGGCGCATTCAATACTTATTGGGGTGTGTTCAATACTTATTGGGACGCGTTCAATACTTTTTGTGGCGCGTTCAATACTTTTTGGGGCGCGTTCAATACTTATTGGGGTGCGTTCAATACTTTTTGTGGCGCGTTCAATACTTATTGGGGTGTGTTCAATACTTATTGGGGTGTGTTCAATACTTATTGGACGCGTTCAATACTTTTTGTGGCGCGTTCAATACTTTTTGGGGCGCGTTCAATACTTATTGGGGTGCGTTCAATACTTTTTGGGGCGCGTTCAACACTTATTGGGGTGTGTTCAATACTTATTGGGGTGTGTTCAATACTTATTGGGACGCGTTCAATACTTTTTGGGGCGCGTTCAATACTTATTGTGACGCGTTCAATACTTATTGGGGTGTGTGTTCAATACTTTTTGGGGCGCGTTCAATACTTTTTGGGGCGCGTTCAATACTTATTGGGGTGCGTTCAATACTTTTTGGGGCGCGTTCAATACTTATTGGGGTGTGTTCAATACTTTTTGGGGCGCGTTCAATACTTATTGTGACGCGTTCAATACTTATTGGGGTGTGTTCAATACTTTTTGGGGCGCGTTCAATACTTTTTGGGGCGCGTTCAATACTTATTGGGGTGCGTTCAATACTTTTTGGGGTGCGTTCAATACTTATTGGGGTGCGTTCAATACTTTTTGGGGCGCGTTCAATACTTATTGGGGTGTGTTCAATACTTTTTGGAGTGCTTTGCTGGGCTAAACCTGAATGGTGCACAGGGGTTAATCACATGTCAGGTCTGTGTGTGAGTGAAGATGTGCTGATTGACTCACTGGGTTGCAGCTGGGAGTGAGTAGGCTGGAACCTGCCAGGTGTCTGAGTGAGGAGAGGACGATTCAGAAGTTCAGAGCACTGGCATGTGAAGAGGTGCTGGAAGTGATCCGTCCTCAGTGGGTAAGTGATGGGAGCCTACCAGCTGATGTGTGCATGGCAGCCAGTGTCCAAGGGCCAGGCGGTCACAGCTGACTTTGGGACATTGAGGGGGGGGGGGGTCTGTGCGGCCATTGAGGGGGGGGGGGGTCTGTGCGGCCATTGGGGGGGGGGGGGGCTGTGCGGCCATTTGGGGGGGGGGTCTGTGCGGCCATTGGGGGGGGGGTCTGTGCGGCCATTGAGGGGGGGGGGGTCTGTGCGGCTAGTAGTAGTAGGATGATGATGATGATGATGATGATGATGATGATGATGATGATGATGATGATGATGATGATGATGATATAGCGACTCGCAATGCTTGCACTACCCAGCAACTCGCAATAGATCCCCATTGAAAGTATAGGGGGAGTTGCGGCAGCTGAGGTAGTGACTCGCAATGGCCTCGCGGCCATTGCTCGCGCTACCTCAGCGGTAAATCGCTAACTTAGTAGCCGGGCCTCTGGTTCTATTTTCGGCCAGCGACTCGCAATGGCCGCTTCGCGGCCATTGCTCGCGCGTGGTGACGTCACAGCGTGACATAGCCACGGCGTTTTCGGGGTCCGACACAAAAATGCCTACGGCAATTATATAGTAGATTATTTCATTTTGTTATAGAGAGCAAACCTTTAATATTGCAGAGGGTCAGCTGTGTGCAATGCCATCTCTTGTACACTTATGTGATAGCAATTCATATAAAAATAGCATATGGCTATTATATGCTTCACACACATGTTCTTATAGGTCTGTTCATGTTCACACTCTAGAAAACCATACTATAGATATTGTTTTATGAAATTGTGCAATCACTATTTAATCTCATTCCATATGTGTACTATACAGAATTTTGGCAAGTGCACAACTGTGTTATTTTATGTATAATTCATATTGAACTTATCCTTGCATTGCGGCAGTGCCCTTCCCACTAGCCTTATTCATCAGCATTCCAGATGTTTTCATCATTATGTCTTCAACAAATATGTCAGGCTTCAATATCCACTGCACCTAGTACCTGCACAACCCAGTTGTTTACTTTGTGTCATGGAGAATTTGATATGGGAGTGATGTTACTTCTGCAGCCAACCGCTTGGGAGGGTTAATGAGGGGAGCTAGGCAACAAGGTTTCACAAACAGTAATATCTTGTGATTGTGTCAGTCCTGGCAGTGAAAGAGGTGGGCCCCTAGGAAAATCAAACAGGTGTCACCGCAGAATTCAGCACCTCAGTGCCATTTTATTAGTGCAGTCCAAAGCAGCTGCTTTGTGCTACACCGTGTTTCACCTTCTACAATGTGCCAAAATTACACAGTTCGGCAAAGGATTACCCACAAGGCATGCCTCATCTGGAGGAGACAATCTATATCACCATTCCAAGGGCCCGAGGGTACATTAGCACCAGACCCCAAGTGGCATCTACCAAAGGACACCATGAACTATATGTGATCTGGAGCACCACTGCAGTACTCACATTGGGCCTCCTTTGCAGCGAGGTGCGAATACAGTGGTGGACTTTGATACCAGAGGAGGAGCTAAGTCTGGAGATGACCCATTCTCCATGCCATCCAGGGTCACCAAATGTCACTCTTCAGAGGACCTTCCAGCAAACCTTGCTGTATTCCACCTGAAACCAGTGCTGCAGCTATTGGATCACCAATACCACCAGGACCAGGAGTATGATGCAGAGCCCGAGGAGGAAAAAAAAACACTGATTGCAGAGCACTTCTGAACTCTCATAGACTTTGCTGGCTTCTTTCTGTGAATGTAATCCCCATCATATTGCTGTAAGGCATCATGCCCACAGTATGTTGTTTCATGTTTTATTTAAGCAGATATTGAGAATCTGCATCAAAATCTGCATGTCTATCCTGAAGCCAGAAAAGTTTATGACAAGTCAGAAGTGCTGTGCTCATGTTGCTTTTTTTCCCTTGCACTTGTGGTTCAGATTTCTTTTCTCTGCTGCAAAATCTACACCAACTCTTCAAGAAAAAAACACATTGACACAGCACTTCTAAACTCTCAGACTTTGCTGGCTTCAGGATAGACATGCAAATTATGATGCAGATTATCAAAATCTACTTTAAAAGAAGCATAAAAGAATGTACTGTGGCATGTGGCCTTACAACAATATGGTTGGGTCACGTTCACAGAAAGCATCCTCCATAAGCTGTGAGATCAGGCATGTAGACACACATGATAGTGTGACAAGCGGTTCCATCAGAAACATTACCGCATTTCAGACTCGAAGGATCACAGAGGTTAACCGGCAAGTTTGAACTGTTCTTCACTCCCTGACGTCACCGCTCCTCACACGCGCTGTTCCACGATATCGCAGATTCGCTGCTCTCATAAGACAGCTAGTGTTATGAGTGCTTACGCCGCGAAGGTTATCTCGGGTCATACAGTTGGATTCTGTCCTGCCCCAGGGCCTTGGGGTATTCGGTCCCGGGCTTGCAGTTCACGGATTGGGGGGGTTGTCATGGGCAGCTGGTGCCCTATTCTGTGCCCTGGGGCCACTTTTAACAGGGGGAATTTGTTTAATAAGAGTAAAATGTCTTGTGACGCTACCTATGGTTCCAGGTAAGATTACTAGCACTGCTTACAGACCTCCGGGGTGATGATGAGGCAGCTAGTTGGTCGCACCCCGTAGGTGGAGTGGGGTCCCCGGGGCAGTTGTTGTGAATAGGGATTTACACTGGGATGTAGCTCATCCAGCGGCTCTGTCACAGTCTTAACAAGGAAACAAGTGAGCAGCTCCTCAGGCGCAGGCAAATAAAGTATGTCACACAGTCTTGATCTTTGCACGGGTTTACTGGTAACACTTCAGACAATTACAGATGACAAAGTCTTTCGGGTCTCGCTGGTCTGTGTAGTCAAAAGGGGACCAGGACGTCCTATTTGGGACCCTCGATGATGTGCCTGCCATTTCCTTTCTCTTGTCCCTCACTACACTCTTTCTCCTACTTCCCAGCAGCGCTCCTGCACGCAGAGCTCTCAGCCAGCTCTCACGAATCCTCTCTGGAGGATTCCTCTCCTGATCCTCCAGAACCTATACAGGGCCTTTTAGGGATTACGCCGTGTGTCGACCTTGATGTCATACAAAAGCTTGTGCCTCTAGTTTGGTAGTTCAGGGATGAACACCCGCACCGCTCTCGGAGCCACTCCTCCATTCTGAAACAGAACCACTCCAGCCGGTGGTCATACCAGGCCTGGATTCGGGCACACCACAACACCTGGTGCCACTAGGGTCCCATTCTTTCTTGATGGCTCCTCTGCTGACCTGTACTCCTCGCTCCCCACAGGAGCTCTCCTCAGCTTCTCACTAACCGTCTTTCCGCTCCTCCACTAACCCACCGGGACTGGGCTTCCCTGACAACCCATCCACCCACGTCCTGCCTCCACCAAGGTGTGTGGATGGGTAAATTGAGGTCCTTTATGTGACATCCCAATCCCCTAGTCACAGGAGTACACACTCTCTTTTATGGGTGTAGAACCCCTACGTGGCATCCCGACCAGTGGGGCTCCACATTCCCCCTTGGTTAAACTCACTCGTTCAAGAGTGACCTGACCCGTTCCCAATACAGAGATACATTTACATTTTTATTAACACATAACAATAAGAGTAAGCATCATATTTCATTCCTTACGGGAGGCACTCTTACTTTACCATTGACGGGTTGACAGGACCAACAAATAAAAGCAATTCAAAACATATTTACATCCCGCCAAACAGGGCCATTTGCAGCACAGTCCCAGTGATAATTGTCTCTTTCACGCTTAGCAGTGTCCTTTCCACCACTGGGCTGTCTTAAAGGCAGACCATCACACTTTCACAGAGTGCTTTGGCTTAACTGGGTACAGTCCAGAGGCTGAACAGCATAAATAAAAGTCACATATTGTTCATCAGCACTCAAATATAACTATATACATACCAGGTTCAATGCTCACACTAGCAGAGCATACCACCCCCTGGGGCCAACGTGCTGCTCATAGTTTACCTGGTCATGGCGGTAGAGGTCTTTATCCGGGTGCCCTTTTGGGAGGTGAGCCTCCACATTCCACTGGCTCATGAATATCTCCTCATACAGGCCCGGTTCCTGGATGAAACCCCACCTTTTGTCCAAGTTAGAGGCAGTCACTGTACCTGTTTTCCTGTCCTCAGGTGACAGTCCTCGGGCTCAGGATCTTGCCAAAAAATTCTCTTGCTCCTGGGCCCACTATCTCTCACGGCAGCGCTGCCTCTCCGCCTGGTGAGCCAGGAGCCTCTGACGAACAAAGTCTGGCTGCTCTGGGGCTGGAACCAGAGCATAATCCAGAGCTCCGGATATGGCGGTGGCACTGACTCGTCCCACCGGCCGGTGAGATTGGAGCTGCTACAACCCCGTGCAGGGCCTGGATACCCCAACTTCCTTGGCGCTGCTGGTCTTGCCCTCCTCCAGGTTGTCCACCTCCTTGTGGTCCATGCGGAGGGCTGGTTCCTTGACCTCAGCCTCCACAACCACATCTGGCACCTCTTCTGGGGTCTCGAACGTCCTCGTAGGGCTCAGGGTCTGGAGTCTCATCTTGAGCAGGCATCACGGGGGTCTTTGGCTCAACTGCTGCAGGCTTTTGTCTCTCCTGCGGGAGGACTGGCTGCGGGTTTGGTCGTTGGGCCTCGTTGGCAACTTCAGGCTCACCCGGTGTCGGGGCTCTTGCCCGTGCCTCTGGCTCTGGGCCGCTGGGCTCCCGCTGCTCCACCAGCCGGGACAGCTCAGACCAGGCATTGGCACTCCAGCGCCTGAATGTCAAGTCCAGGGTCTCGTTGAGTTGTGCCCTTAAGTCTCTCAATGCAGCCTCCCAGAATGCAGAATCCCCCTCATGGGACAAGAAGGAAGCTGCACCCTATTCATCAGCCTCAGAATGGATCTCTTCCTCCACATCATGGATCAAGTCTCTTAGCCATCTCGCTGACATCGCTGCAGACCCATTGACCGTACCCATGCTTCATTGTCTGTCTACTGCCACGCCATTCCTTCAGTCTTTTGTAGTTTCTGACAGGAGCACTTTAGTCTCTGGCCTGCCCTCTTGGTTTTCCAGTGGCAATTGGGGGGGCTTGCAGTTTCACCCCCGGGCCTGCACATGGTGCTAAGTCTCTGACCCCGCCATTTTGGGGTGCATCAAATAAAGTCTCTTCAAAACAAAGTCCAAGGTGCACAGTACCTGGTTTTACTGGGCATGGGATTCTGTTTGTGATGCCAGGAAAAGCTGGCCCATCCAAGAGACTTGGGGTACTAGGTCCCGGGCTTTCAGTTCACGGATTAGGGGGGGTTGTCACAAGTGGCCGGTGCCCGGTTCCATGCCCTGGGGCTGCTTTTATAAAGGGGAATTCATTTAGTAAATGTAAAAATGTCTCGTGACGCCACCTACGGTTCCCGATAAGATTACATCGCTGCTTACAGACCTCAGGAGTGATGATGAGGCAGCTAGTTGGTAATGCTCCCCGTAGGTGGAGCGGGGTTCCCGGGGCAGTTGTGGTGAATAGGGATTTACACTGGGATGTAGCTCATCCAGCGGCTCTGTCACAGTCTTAACAAGGAAACAAGTGAGTGGCTCCTCAGGCGCAGGCAAATAAAGTATGTCACACTATCTTGATCTCTGCATGGGTTTACTGGTAAAACTTTAGACAATTACAGATAACAAAGTCTTTCGGGTCTCGCTGGTCTGGGTAGTCACCAGGGTACTGGGACGTCCTATTTGGGACCCTCGATGATGTGCCTGCCATTTCCTTTCTCTTGTCCCTCACTGCGCTCTTTCTCCTACTTCCCAGCAGCGTTCCCGTGCGCAGAGCCCTCAGCCAGCTCCCATGGATCCTCTCTGTAGGGTTCCTCTCCTGGTCCTCCGGAACCTATACAGGGCCTTTTGGGGATTACGCAGGGTGTCGACCATGACTTCCTACAGAAGCTCATGCCTCAGGTTTGGCAGCTCGGGGATGAACACCCGCAGCTCTTTCAGAGCCGATCATCCTTTCCGGGACTGAACCACTCCCCCAGCTGGTGGTCGTACCGGGCCTGGATTCGAGTGCACCACAACATCTGATGCCCCTAGGATCCCTTTCTCTCTCGACGGCTAGCCTGCCATCCTGTACTCCTCGCACCCCACAGGAGCTTTTCTCAGCTTCTCACTAACCGTCTTCCCGCTCCTCCGCTCACCCAGCAAGCTCCTCCCACTGGGACTGGGTCTTCCTGACAACGGGTCTACCCACATCCCGTTTCAACTAAGGTGTGTGGATGGGTAAATTGAGGGTCTCTTATGTGACATCGCAATCCCCTAGTCACAGGAGTACCACAATCTCTTTTATGGATGTAGTACCCCTACATGGTGTCCAGACCAGTGGGGCGCCACATTTCCCTGCTGAGTGATACCTGCTGTATAACTTGAGACAACATCAGGGAAGTCGTGAGGATGTCTGAGTTTCATGTGTGGGCCTGGAAGCATGGTGAGTGTGAAGCTTGCTAAATATGTCTGTGCCAAAACAACAGGGCTCCACTGTAAAACAGTCTGAGCTGTATTTGGCAGCTTTTATGCCCTTTTATGGTGTTTTCAAGGCCCTTGAGTTTGCCTCCCATTGATTTGAATGGGGATCGGATGTTCAGTGAACTGTTTGGTGTACTGCTTGGCAAACATATGCATGTTCAGTGAACCAAACTGAATCCGAACTTCAAAAGGTTCACTCATCTCTACTGTTGCTACAATAAGTGAGAGGCTGAGGGTGTAGCTGGAGGCTTTAGAAGAGCTGGAGGAGGCGCAAGCAGTGAATAAAGTGGTAGATGCAAAGGTTTGTCCCACAAGCATTGGGGATTTCAAGACTTGTGACTCAGACCCTTCCCCACCTGACTCCACAGCCACCAGAGTCACTCTATGCCAAGTAAGTGAAATGTTATGTCTATGGCCATGTTTTCTCGTCCAGGTGTCAGTGGTGATATGCACCCTGTCACATACAGTTATTCAGAGAAAATGTAATGTTGTCTTCGACATGCTGGTGTAGCACAGGTATAGCTCTCTTGGAGATGTAATGGTGACTAAACAACTTGAGTACTTATGAAAAGCCAAGGATATCATGAATGATGTCAAAATAGGATCTGCCTCAACATGTCACGAAATACCGTACATAGCAAGAGGAGAATAAATGGACAAAGTGGGGCGATCACCAATATAGAATAAATATAAGATCTTTATTTATTAGAGTTGAGCCACAAAGAACAAAACAAGAATAAAAACATTTTAAAAAAGGGCACATAGCCTACCATTCAGAGTCCCCTTGAGCTGTTATCACAGCTTATACACTAGAGACAATGACCAGAGATAAAAAATAACATACCATAATATATGACCGTTTGACAGTCAAAAATAGTAAAATACAGTGGCCTATGTGGCACCCCAGGGGTTAATGTGCCACAGTAACATCACAAACTACACTGGACACTGCACTAGCACCTCTAGGCCAGAAGAGGGAGCTCAAGCAGCTCCCTGATATATTCTGGTTTGAGGAGGAAGTAGTTAGTTGATAGTTGACAGTTGACAGTTCAGTTTAGTGCAGGGAGCACTAGGAGGAGGACCTGTAAATGGGAGCAGTGCTGAGCTCCTAACAGGGACCACTGACTACTTTCAGGCCTGAAGCCAGGGTCTCAGGAGAGGAGTACAAGAAACAGAGGAACATATCTGGGAGACTGAGTTACCTCATAACTCGCCCCAGAGGAGCGCAGAAGCCGGATTCCGAATCTGTGACTGAAACACGCAGCACAGAAAACACCGGGATAGTGGAGGTTATATATCTACACTGTACCTCAGAGAAGCAACTCGGCAGGGTCAGAAATACAGAGGAAAGACTCAAGTTGCCTAGAAAAGGGTGTACCTGTAAGGAGAGACAGGCCAGCATCCTAGCTAAAGCGGCAGCAGGGCCACACACACAGCGCAGGAGAGGGAAGCTGAGAACCCGGACAGGGTGGGAGCAACCCGGCCCCGGTACAGACTCTGTGGACAGTACTCTGCTAACAACATCAATTGCAGTAAAGACTTGGAAAACTTCAAAACCGTGAGTTTGTGTGATCCTTATGCTCAATCCTGCGTTCCCTCACAAGCAGCTATCATCTCTACTACTAACCCTATCCTGCAATATCCATAGCACCATCTATAGACTGTTACTATCTCTGCCCCGGGGAACCAAGCTCTACCTGCGGAGAGCCATTACATCCCCAGCTGCCAAACATCATCCCCGGAGGTTCTGCAGCAGCGGTGGTAACCCTGACCACAACCCGTGGGTGGCGTCACGTCAACTCCCCTGTAAATAGTCCCTCATTTACTTGCGGAACCCGGGACACGGTCCAGACCAAGACTGCCGTGATATACCCAGCAGTACCCCGATCCGGCACTGAGTACCCCTTCCCAATGGGCTCTACAACCAGGTCAGTCTCAAAGCGTACCTTCCAAACACAGTCAATATCGAATCATGCAAAGCTATAAGCATATACTTGTATATATACAGTGACCAAACAATAATGAGTGTAGCAGGTAAACACCGTCAACAAACCTCAAGAAAAATATACAGTCAGAGAGAGATATAACAAACCTCTATGCTGTATTGAAATATTACAGAATAACCCCAGAGGCCGTATTTAAACCAAATAAGATCTAATGCATGGGCTACCACTGAGATTTATGAAACACAGGGTAGAGGCAAAGGAAAATGTAATCCATTTATCAGTCAAAGAGATCACCACAATGACAGGTAATCAATTTGCTCTATTAGGTAAAAGAATATCTCAGTATTAGTGCCCCTGATGTTAAGGGTGGCAGCATCAGTCCCTAAACAAGTATCTTATACCATAATACCAAAGAGGAGGAATATATGCAGAGCTGTGCCAGGGGGACCCCGCGAGAGCCCATGCATTCCGTCACAAAAGTGACTTAATCAGGGGTGTGTCTTGAAGTGTGAAACTCACTTCCTATTTATAGATATATACATATGTACATGATAAATCTCCTGTATGTAGGCGTCTCCATTGAATTTCTCGCCGCCGCAGGAATTGCAAGGACTTCTACCAGAAATGGTCATACCGTAAGTCATCATAGGGGCCTATAGCGATGCATGAAATGCGCATGCGCAGATGGATTAGACTGGGCTTCAAAGAGCACCAAGATGGCCATGCCACATGCGCAATGGAGATCACATGATGCCAATGGTGATACTCAGAAATATGATTAGACAGTAATGGTTCCCACGTAAACAGGTAAAAAGAGGATCAACAGCCTTGCGGTGGTGGGGAATTCAATTGAGACGACTACATACAGGTGATTTACTGTATCATGTACATATATATATATATATCTATAAAAAGTAAGTGAGCTCCATTCTTCAGGACACTCCCCTGATACAGTCAGTTTTGTGACGGAACGCGTGGGGCCAGGCAGAGTCCCCCTGGCACTTCTTCCACTTTGGCAATATGGTATAAGATACTTGTTTAGGAAATGGTGCTGCCACCCTTACCACCAGGGGCACTAGTACTGAGACATTCTCTTACCTTATAGAGCAAGTTGATTACCTGTCATTGTGGTGATCTCTTACATTGATAAATGGATTGCATTGTTCTTTGCCTCTAACCTGTACTCCATAGATCTCAGTGGCAGCCAGTGCATTAGATCTTATTTGGTTTAAATAGAGCCTCTGGAGTTATTCTGTAATATCTCAATACCGGTTTGAGATTTATTATATCTCTCTCAGACTGTATATTTTCCTTGTGGTTTGTTGACAGTGTTCACCTGCTACACTGTATATATACAGGGTGGGCCATTTATATGGATGCACCTAAATAAAATGGGAATGGTTGGTGATATCAACTTCCTGTTTGTGGCACATTAGTATATGGAAGGGGGAAAACTTTCCCAGATGGGTGGTGACCATGATGGCCATTTTGAAGTTGGCCATTTTGGATCCAACTTTATTTTTTTCAATGGGAAGAGGGTCATGTGACACATCAATTACATAAGAAAAACAATGGTGTGCTTGTAACTTTATTCTTTCATGAGTTATTTACAATTTATGACCACTTATGCAATGTGTTTATAGTGCTGCCCATTGTGTTGGATTGTCAATGCAACCCTTTTCTCCCACTCTTGACACACTGATAGCAACACCGCAGAAGAAATGCTAGCACAGGCTCCCAGTATCCATTGTTTCAGATGCTGCACATCTCGTATCTTCACAGAATAGACAATTGCCTTCAGATGAGTGATGAGGCAAACTTTAAATGGTGAAGTTAACAAAACCACCGCTATTGGTCTGACACTAACCCACAGTGGATAGATCCCTCCAAGACTGTTGGAACCCAAAAATTTATAGTATGGTGTGTTATATGGGGTACAAAGATAGTGGGGCCATTCTTCATTAATGGAAACCTCAATGCCACTGGATATCTGAAATTGCTAACATGATTCCGGTGATGGAGGGGAAAGAAGCAGCAGATGCAGTTGATGTGGGGGATGATGTTTAGTGAGGCTTTGTATGCTAGACTCTGTTTCAGTGCTGTATTATGTGCCATTTCATGCATGTAGTATTCACATTTTTTTTTGCCTCTACTCAATTTTGTTTTACAAAGTTGGCAAACAACATGAGTTGGGTCACCGTTTGCGGTCTCAAAAAAGGCCCAGGCTAGGCAGCCCTTGCTACCCCTGAGAACTGCAGACCCACGACTGCTGCTGTCAAAAGCTAGAGTTGTGGCTGAGGATGCACACTGCTTGTCATAGTTGCAGCACTAAGTCTCACTGCAGGAAGCCACAATGTAACCTCTTCAGCTTCCACCTCCTGACCTCCTCTACTGAGGTACTCAGCTGCATGACTCCAGGTTGATTCCAAGTGAGATCTCGAACATCATCGTTACTCTTTCTGCTGTCCCACTCATTGCCCTGAAACAAGCTTCTTCCTCTTCCTACCTGAACGCACAGTATAGTGCTGGTGCTCCTCAGGTATCTGAGTCTCATCATCATCACCTCCACCCTCGGGGGTAAATGTCTGATGAGGGTCTGGATTCAGCTTTGATCCCTACTTCGTCCATCCTTTGATCCAGCTCAAAAAGATTTTGTGCATTAGTGTGGATGCTTTCCTCCTCTTGAGTCTATGAATCTTTTGAGCAGACCCTTGATGCCCATGGAATAGAATGTGTGAACAATTCTGCAGACTCAACCATCTGTGTTTCCCACAGTCAGTTGGGTGGTTGGAGAGTTGCTACATGAGGGGAAACATGGATAATTGGGGGCAGTGTACCGTGTGTGATGTAGAAGTGGAGGAAGAGGAGGACATGCCACTTGATGCAGTGCTTGCCATGAACAGTAGCAAAATCTCTTTCTGGACCTCATCAACAATGCCGTATTGCTGTGCTGCTGCCAAGAAAGAGACTAAAGTAGCCCATCCAGTAACAGAAGTCATCACTTGGCTTTGATACTACAAGCCGGTATTTTTCAGTAAAGCTTTCAGTAACATTAGCAGTAGTACTTACCCCATGTGCACCTCAACCACCAAGCCTATTACCCTTTACACCATGCATATTTCCCTTTCCACCATTACTTTGGGATTTCTTACTGATGTTTAATGGACACAGATTTGGCAATCACTTGTTTGAACCCAAAAAGCTTTTATTTTAAACCAAAGATTGCAATCACTTGTTGGTAATAGCTTTTGTGAAACACAGGTGGCAATAGTTTGGACCAAACCTTTGGAACCACAATTTTTCATTTAATGTTGAAACAAAAAACATTGAACCCAATTTTTCATTTATGAGCAAAAAAAGTCTTTAGGAAGCCAAAGATTTGCATACTTGTTTGAGATAAAACAGCTTTGTGGAACAAGATGTGCAATCATTGTTGAGACCCAAAAACCCCTCTAGGGGAACCACAACAGATTTGTCAATCACATGTTTGAAACAAAAAAAACATTTAGTAGAACCACAAATATTTTACATTGAATTGAGGCAAAAAAAAGTATTTTAGGGGAAGCACAAAGATTTGCCAATCACTTGTTTGAGGCTCAAAAAGGCCTTCAAAGGGACTCTGTCAGGTTATATTTTTCAGTATGATACTAATAGCACCCTTGAATAGTGGTCTGGCAGATCTTTTCAGAATATGTAAAAATCATTAATGCATCTTGTGTAGTTCTCTTGGTATAAGCACCTGCACACCCTGTAAAAGTAATTATCATTACTCATAGCACTTAGAGAGTCACAGTTGTGTTTTTTAAATATCCATACCTATCCAAGCTAGTATTCTGCCCCTCCCCTCTGCTGAAGTTACACTGAATATCTCAGATGTCTGCAGGCTGCTTGGTAACATCACTAAAGTCTGTGCTATCTGTAAAAGATTTCTGTTTATAGAATATTGGCTTTCCTGCATACATGTAATGTGTTTGTCTGCTGAGCAAATGATCAAATGTTCATATAAACACAAAGAAATATCTCAGAGCACACATTACACACATGCCTCAGATACACACAGTGAAGATCTCAGAGCTGCATCTCCTAAGAGAACACGCCTCCTCCCCCCTCCTTTCTCTCGTCTGCAATGAGTCCCACATCATGCAGATCAGAGAAAGGCAGGGCAGTGTAGTGATGCATGAATATTCATTCCTTGGGGAGTGGGCAGCAGAGAATTCACTGTGATTGACAGGTGGAATAAATCTATTATTTTGAAGTTTACACAGTATAGGAGGGAAGCATAAATAATAGAAATACATGAATAAAGAGAGCCTAAAGAAAGAAATTATAAATGATATAAGTTACATATGGATTTTTGACCTGGCTTTAAAAGGAACCACAAATATCTGGCAATGCCTTGTTTGAGGCCATAAAATGCATTTTAGGGGAACCACAAATATTAGGCAATGACTTGTTTGAGGACATAAAATGCATTTTAGGGGAACCACAAATATATTGCAATCACTTGTTTGAGGCTAAAAAAAAGCATTTTAGAAGAAACATAAAAATTTTGCAATCACTTGTTTGAGGCCCAAAAAGGCCTTTAAGGGGAACCACAAATATTTAGCAATAACTTTTTTGGGACCCAAAAAGCCTTTAGGGGAACCACAAAGATTTGGTAATGACTACGTTTTGGGACAAAAATGAAGACCTTTGAGGGGAGGAAACACAAAGATTAGGCAATCATTTGTTTGAGGCCAAAAAATACCTTTTAGAGGAGCCCCAAATATTTGGCAATGACTTGTTTGAGGTCAAAAAAGCCTTTTAGGGGAACCTCAAAGATTTGGCAATGACTTGTTTGAGACCAAAGAAACTTTTTAGGGAAACCTCGTTTTTATTTTTTGATTGATGTAGCCGTGTGATGGTTTATTTTTTTGTGGGGTAAGACAATGTTTTTGTTGATACCATTTTGGATATGTATGATGTTTTGATCATTTTTCTTCTAGTGCAGCAACCAATAAAATGTAATTTTAGCATTCTCGAATTTTCTTTTTGCTTACAGTGTTTACCGATTGTATTAATTATTTTTATATATTGATAGATTATTTTTTTTGAAGACGGTGATGCCACATATGTGTATTTTTTTAATGTATTACTTTATTTTTAATGGTGCAAAAGGGGGTTATTCAAACTTTTCATTTATTTTTTCTATTTTTTTAAAACATTTTATTTTACTTTTCACTGTTGTTACCTGCGAGTCTTATGGCATGGCTCCAAATAGTAAAAATCACTGTCTGCCTGGTCTTAGGCAGGGTTTTAAAGTTGTGCTGCTATCACAAGCACAGAGGTCTCCAGCAGACCCCCTGCCATCATAACAACCTATCAGACTCCCACTATCAAATCATGGGTACGCCGATAGGAGCTTAAAATGGTGTGTCCCTATTGCCAGTGCACGTTAAATATTGCTGTATTACTTTGACAGTGGGATTTAACAGATTAGCAATTGCGATTTAGCCCATCATTGTTAGATGATTGTTAGGTGGATGGCAACTAACTGGGAGTTGTAAAAATACTTCAGCCTACTCACATCGATGATTTTATTCAAGATCACTCAGACATCTGTGATTTATCCTGAAGAAAGAGCCCGGCACCGAAACGTGCGGAAATAAATCACTTATTAAATTCATCATATTTTCAAAGCTTTATCTGTATATGCAGCACAGTGTTTTAAACCCCTTCTCTTCCTGCTCACTTCTGATAACTCCCATGGGGATTTCAGCAGCCACGGATTTCTGATCACATGCCCTGATAGTAGTTGTGAGTGGCTATGCTGGATTTTCCTGCCCGATTCATACCGGGTAGGACCCAATCGGCACCTTTTGTCTTTGCAGCTACTTAGTTCGTTGAATATCTTAACTCAGAACGATGGTCCCACTACCAATGAAAAATATTACGGAACCATTAATTGTGAAAAAAATAATAAGAACCCAAGTCCACTTTAAGTGTGGCAAATATCTATTTTGGAAAAGACTTAATCAAATGTCATTATTGTGTGCTTCAATTTCCTGCCTTGCTGTTGACGGTTGCGCACATGCTTGAACTCAGTCTGTCACAGATCTGCTGTCACTGGCAAAATACATTTCCAAAGATGATAAAATTGGCAAAAATATTTCTATGGACAAGACAACAAAAGAGATATGAATAATAGGCATCTGGTCATTACTAAATTATTTTGGCATTATACACCTAGCATTCATTTTATATTACTTGTCCAGAAAAAAAGGACATTGGTAGTGAAGAAATAAGTGAAAACCTACAATGTATTTATAAAAGGAAATTGCCACCCTTGGAGACATATTTTTTTACTGAAAGACATATATTTTGAGCTAAAAATCATTTTTTAGCTATGCATGCCTATGCTACCACACAACACTGCCTCCGTGATGTTTTCAAAGGATTTGATGTTCTTTGGAACATAGGACAGTTCCAAGCTTTTTCCATACTTTCTTCTTCCCTTTACTTTGGTACAGGTTGATCCCAGCTTCATCCATCCAAGGAATGCTTTTCCAGAACTTAACTGGCATCCTTAGATGTTTATTTTTTGCAAAGTTTCATCTGGTCTTTCTATTTTTATGATTGAATAATAGTTTTCAGTGCAAACTTTGCACCTTATGGGAATCCCTTTGTATGTGATCTCATGAAGTCTTCTCTTTATGGTAGACCTATATGTTGAAACACCTTGTTCCACTATACTATATGGAGGACTATGGGCTGTGCATTATATGTGAAGGGTGCATTATACTACATGGTTGACTAAGGGAAATGCATTATAATAATGGAGGCCTATGGACTGTGCATCATAGTTTATGGAGGACTAAGGGGTTGCATAATACTGTATGGAGGGCCTATGGGATGTGCATAATACTATATAAAAAAATAAAAAAAGCATATACAGAATGGGAGGAACAGAGCTAAGTAACAGCATGTGTGAAAAAGACTTGCATATACTAATAGATCACAGACTGAACATGAGTCAACAGTGTGATGCAGCAGCAAAAAAGGCAAATGCAATTCTGGGATTTATTAATAGAAGCATACTGTCTAGATCACGTGAAGTAATAACCCTCCTCTACTTTTCTTTGGTCAGAACGCATCAGGAATACTAAGTCCAGTTCTGGGCACCAGATTTTAAAAAAAGACATCAATAAATTGGAGCAAATTCAGAGAAAAGTGACCAAAATGCTGTCCGGTCTGCAAACCATGTTGTATGAGTAACGGTTAAAGGATTTGGGAATGTTTAGCTTGTCAAAAAGAAGACTGGGAGGAGACTTAATAGAGGTCAACAAATATCTCAAGGGCTATTGCACTGTGAAGAGATTAGCTTTATTCTCATTTGCTCAAAAAAGACTAGAATCAATGAGATGAAGCTGAATGGAGTAGACACAGATTAGATATTAAAAAAAACTTTTTGACAGTGAGGGTGATCAACGAGTGGAACTGGCTGCCACAAGAGGTGGTAAGTTCCCCTTCAAACAGAGGCTGGAGAGACATCTGTCTGAGATGATTTGTTGAATCCTGCAATGAGGAGAGGGTTGGACCAAATGACCCAGGTAGTCACTTCCAACTCTACCTTTCAATGATTCTATGTTTGTATATGGAGGACTATGGGCTGTGCATTACATATGGACGTGCATTATATTATATGGAGGATTATGGGCTGTGCATTATGCTATATGGAGGACTATGGGGTGCAATATATGGAGGGCTATGGAGAGTATGTTATATAGAGGACTATGGAATGTGCATTATATTATATAGAGGACTGTGTACGTTCAAGATACTATATGGAGAACTCTGGGGAGTGATTTACAAGTAGAGGACTATGGAGGGTGCATTTTGCTATAATGAGGGTTATGGAGGTGCATTATATTATATGGAGGACTATGGCCTATGCATAATACTATATGAAGGACTATGGGGTGCATTATAACTGGAGGACTATGGAGAGTGCTTTATATAATATTGTGGACTATGGGGTGCATTATACTATATGGAGGACTAAGGGTGTATGGGGCCCATTGGGATGGGGTACTTGGTACCGGACCGGGGTATCACAGGGGTTATCACGGCGGTCTTGGTCCGGACCATGTCCCGAGCCCACAAGTAAAGGTTGGGGGTTATTTACAGGGATGGAGTCGTGACGCCACCAGTGTATGTGGTCAAGGTGACCACTGCTGCTGCAGAGCCTCCGGGGATGATGGATGGCAGCTAGTGATGGGCGAATCCTAAATTACTCGGAATCGCTTGACTCTAGCGAGTCCGAGCCCGGGACTCGCTACTCGTTGCGAGTCTAGCGAGTTCAATGTTAATGAATGGGGAAGCGAGTAATAGCGAGTAGTGTGCGATTTACAAATCACAGATGTGTCTCGGAAGCTTCAGCCTGCCATTGATTTGCATTGGACTCGTTTACTTTGCAAGTAATCGCTGGGAAACTCGCACAGATAAGAGTCCTGCTTTCTCCTCTGTGCTGGCTGCCGCAGCTCCGGGGTCCTAGAGCCCGCCTGCTGCCTGATGTAGCAGAGCTGAGATTGTTCTCAGTCTGCTCATTCCCTGTGCATAGACATCTATATCTATGCACAGGGGATGTAGCAGAGAGGACATCGCGTTTTGGACTGCGTCGGACGGAAGAGGATTTTTTTAATTAAAGATGGAGTCCCTAATGGCTTTTTTTTTTTATTTCTAATAACATTTTTTCTCTGTGTTGTGTTTTTTTTAAAACAATTTAATAGAAATTCATGGCAGTCATGTCTAATATTGGCGTGACCGCCATAAATTTCGGGCTTAGGGCCAGCTGATAATACAAAGCTGGCCCTAACCTCTTTATTACCCAGCGTGCCACCGCCACCAGGGCCGCTGGAAGAGCGGGGTTCAGCGCCAGAGGATGGCGCTTCAATGAACACGCCATCTTCTGGGGCGGCTGCGGGCTGCAATTTGCAGCGGGGGGTGCCCAGAAAGCTTGGGCATCCCTGCGCTGCGGATTCCAGCCCCCAGCTGCTTAGCTGTACCTGGCTAGACATAGAAATTGCGCGGAGCCCCACGCATTTTTTTTTAATTATTTCATAGAATTCATGAAATAATAAAAAAAAAGGGCTCCCCTATATTGTTGTGTCTGGCCCGGTACAAATAGGCACCTGGGGGTTGGGGGCAGCCCGTCGCTGCCTGCTGGATCCGGCTGCTTCCAGAAATACGGCGAAGACCATGTAATTTTTTTTCTGAAAAATCAATTAAACAATCCTAAAAAAGGGACTGCATCTTTATTAACCCCTCGCCCATGGTCCAGGGGTTACTAAAGATGCAGTCCCTTTTATTTACATTGTTTTATGGATTTGTCATAAAAAAATTTCACGTGGGCTTCGCCGTATTTCTGGAACCAGCCGGATCCAGCAGGCAGCGACGGGCTGCCCCCAACCCCCAGGTGCTTATTTGTACCTGGCCGGACACAAGAATATAGGGGAGCCCTTTTTTTTAATTATTTCATGAATTTCATGAAATAATAAAAAAAAAATGCGTGGGGCTTCGCGCAATTTCTATGTCTAGCCAGGTACAGCTAAGCAGCTGGGGGCTGGAATCCGCAGCGCAGGGAGGCCCAAGCTTTCTGGGCACCCCCCGCTGCAAATTGCAGCCCGCAGCCGCCCCAGAAGATAGTGCGTTCATTGAAGCGCCATCCTCTGGCGCTGAACCCCGCTCTTCCAAAGGCCCTGGTGGCGGTGGCACGCTGGGTAATAAAGGGGTTAATACCAGCTTTGTTATACAAGCTGGTATTAAGCCCGAGATTCTTAATGTCAGGCCACGTTTGACCCAGCCACTAAGAATCTCCAATAAAGGGTTAAAAAAACACAACACAGAGAAAAAATTTTATTAGAAATAAAAAAAAAAGCCATTAGGGACTCCATCTTTAATTAAAAAAATCCTCTTCCGTCCGACGTAGTCCAAAACGCGATGTCCTCTCTGCTACATCCCCTGTGCATAGATATAGATGTCTATGCACAGGTAATGAGCAGACTGAAAACAATCGCAGCTCTGCTACATCATCTCTGTGAGTAGGCGGGCTCTAGGACCCTGGAGCTGCGGCAGCCTGTACAGAGAAGACAGCTGGACTCGGCTCGCAAAGTAACAGCAGTTACTTTGCGAGTTTCCCTGCTATCACTGGCACAGTAGCCGAGTCTAATGCAAGTGAATGGCAATCCTAGTTTTGTCAGCGTTTCTGACAAAACTAGGATTGATATTGATTTGCATTGGACTTGTTTACTGTGCGAGTAATCACTGGGAAACTCGCAAAGTACCGAGTCCTGCGAGTCCCTTACTACTCGCCGAGTAACGAGTCCTAGCGAGTAGATTCACCCATCCCTAATGGCAGCCTAAGATGTAACGGCTCTCCACGGGCAGAGCCTGGTCCCCGGGGCAGTAGTGATGATAACAGTTTGTGAGGGAGAACGGGGCTCGAGCGCAAGGATTACACAGACTCACGATTTTGTAGTTTTCCAGGTCTTTTACTGTAGATGGTAATTCAGCTGAGTACTGTCCACAGAGTCTGTACAGGGGCCGGGTTGCTTCCACCCTGGCCGGGTCCTCGGCTCCTTATTCCTGCGCTGTGTGTGTGGCCTTGCTGCCGCTTTAGCTAAGCTGCCGGCCCTGTCTTCCCTCATGGATACCAACTTGCTAGGCAACTTGAGTCTTGCCCTGCGTTCCTGACCCCGCCGTGTTGCTTCGCTGTGGTACAGTGAAGATGTGGGACCTTCACTAATCCGGTGTTCACTATGCTGTATGTTTCATGCACAGTCCTGGATCCGGTATCCGTTCTGTGCGCTCCTCTGGGGTGAGTTTCAGGGTAATTCGGTCTCCCAGGTGTGTTCCTCTCTGCTCCGTCTCCTTTCCTCAGACCCTGGGTCGGGCGGGAACTGGACAGTGGACCGTGGGTTGAGCCTAATGCAGCCCTTTTACACCCAGGTCCTTCTTCCTCAGTGCTGCCCCGCACTGAACTGCCCACTTCCTCTCCACACCAGAATATATAGGGAAGCAGCTTTAGCTCCCCCTTCTGGCCTGGAGGCGCTAGTGTAGTGTTGTGGGAATCTTACCCTCTGTGGTGTTACTGTGGCACATGAACCCTGGGGTGTCACAGGTGCACTATACTATATGGAGGACTATGGGAGTCTATTATATATGGAGAACTATGGAGTGTGCATTATATTATAGGGAGGAATATGGGGGGTAAATTAGACGATATTGAAGGTTATGGGCTGTGCGTTATATTGTATAGGGGACTATTTTGGAGCATTACACTTTACGAAGGGCTATGGGTAGTGCATTAAATATGGAAAACTATGGAGGATACATTTATTACATGGAGGACTATGGTCTCTGCATTAAACTTTAAGGAGGACAATGGGTTGTGCATTATAAATCTAGATAGGTGTATAGCAGAACTATGGGAACCTCTGCTATGGGGTCCCAAGATTTCTTTGTATGTTTCTGACTGCATGTCCAGTAATAATACATTAATCTAATGCAGCCAGGCAAACATTTATAAACTTGAACATGTTGCTCTTAGTTTATCATTCTGATCAGAATGTAAGAATTCCAATGCCATGTCGTAGTGAACCTTTCAATGGGCCCTAACTCTTAACCTTAAAGATACGATGCTATGTATTGATCATCAGCAAGGTGTCAACAAACCAGTTCAAATGGGTCCAGATCACTTCACCCCACAGTCTCACAATCACAACCTTATGTTGTTGCTGATTGGTGGCCATTGCTGGTGCCGTGCTGTTCCTGTGAGTTGGGGTGGCCTGAGGCTGTTGGGGCTTTGCCTTGCAGCAAGAGTGCCATAGGGCACCAGATCGCTCTCACCGCTGATGCACTGTTACTTCAGTGATGATAGCAATATGGAGCCGCAGATTTTAGGTTACAAATGAGGGATTTACTAAGAGTTTCATGGCAATTTGGTCGTGGGCTTCATAGAGGCTGAGCAGAATGTTAAACTAAGAAATGTATGTTCAGTTTTGTAAATTTTCACCTCGTGGCAATAGATCAAATTATAATTTTTATGTAGCACCTGCTGTAGAAGCTATGTATAGAGTGCCACATACATTCACCTCTAGAGATATTGATTATTTTGCCTCGCTGCAGAGAACATCAATTCCCAAGGTACTTTGCTCATCCCGGCAGTCTGGGGAGGAGTAACAGCAGCAGAGGACAGGACGGATTGGCTGAGCCTGCTGAAGAAGAAGGAAAGAGTGTATTTTACTGAAGTGTATGAAGGAATTCATACATCTTGGAAGAGTGTTAAGCTTGTGCTGATAAGTGAAGGTGCAGCTCTGTGTGAGGAGAGACTGATTTCAAAAGCTACTGTTGATAGGAGCTGCCCCCTCTTCTGGGTTTCCCACTTAAAGGATTCTGCCTGCTGTTTCTATCCTTTCAAAAAACTTGACCCTGAAGCTCCAGTCTGGAAGTTCGGAAGAACAAAGATCTGCTGCAAAAAGAGTGAGTAGCTACTGCTGAGAACTGTGGTTCTACTGCTGGAGAGGTATGCTGGAGTTAGCTATAAGGGATCATTGCTGGAACATTTAGTTCTACTGCTGGAGAAGTGTACTGAGGTTATCTATAAAGAAGTGTGCCTGGGACTTGTAGTTTTACAGTTTGAAAAGTATGCTGAAGCTAATTACAAGACTGTGCTAAATGGACTTTTGATTGCACTAACTAGGAGTTTACAGTATACAGGACCAGCCCTGGAGGAAATATTGCTTTTATTACCTTAATGGTACCTTTACACGCTGCCACAGAGGGCAGCAACAGGCAGGCATCGCACGTGCACGCGCGCATTTTCAGTGGTGCCTAACGATCCCTGATGCCGCATATACACGCCGCCACAAAGTGCTCCACAGAAGGTATTTGCGTTCCCCGGAAGTGCCGACGGGTGCCTCGGGTTACCGTCTGTGGAGTACCTTCCCTGATTTACATGCCGCCACCACAAGGGATTATGGGAGTACATATTGTGCGCCGTGACTACATAGGCGTGACAGAGTTGTGTATTACGTGACGCTCGTACGGTGATTGGACAATGCAATAGCTTCATGATTGGCCAGCCAGTACAGGAAGGCTGACTAATACATAACGCTATTGCAAATGTGTAGTGTGACTGGTCAGCTCGTTAAATATGGCGCTCTGTGAAGGGACAGCCAATGGGTACACAGTAGCCCCCACCAATGATAGCTGATGGGGCGTGGTATACATGACGCTGTGGCACGCCCCAGGGAATTCACTAGGGCATGCAAATACCTTGCCTGTGCCCGGATTACACTCCGCCACCATAGGGATTATGCCTGCCTGTTTTTGAGCACGGCTCTGACACAGGTATCCAAAGACACAGGAAGGAACTTCCTGAATTACACGCCGCCACTTCGCGGTGTTTTCAAGGCAAAAGGAACAATTGTGTCCGATGCCTGCCGGTTTCTACCTTCCTGTGGCTGCGTGTAAAGGTACTAACATACAGCAAGAACGTCTGCGGCAACTGGGGCCCCAATTTGGGATTGTGTTATTTGCAGGGCTGCAACCATTTGTAGGTTAATTGTAATTAGTTAGGAGGGTGTGTGGTTAGTTAAAGGAGAAGCATCATCGCAAACATTCAGCAGGTCTATTGCAAAATACCTCTTGCACTTCTGTAGAATATTGCGTAACATTACTTATTAACTGTTACTTGCTATCCCCCCTGCAATTGTCACTTCTCATCATTCTGTGAATAAACATCTTAGAATTTCTAACCTCATTTCTTGTGAGTGTGTATGCTGCGTGGACAGGGGTTTCCTGAGTTGCCCCTTTCTTTGCAGAAGACAAAGACCCTTCTGCATTCCTCTAGAGCTCATAGCAAGATTTGGGTGGAGGCACAAGGTGAGAACTACCGGACACCCTATTCACGGCAGCGGATTATAGGCGTGTTACATTTAGATACGTGGCTCATCTCTTCTTCTACAGTCATAATATTTGGCAACTGCATTTGATATAATTTCTAATATATTTGGGAAAGTGGCTGAACATAGCCCACATTCCTCCCAGTGCATTATCACATTGCTGCTTATCAGTGCACTGCTTGCAATGAATGATACATAGAAGCTGCAGTAAGTTGTCAGGCTCTCAGCAGATCCCAGTAAAGTTGCAGTATAGAGGCAGGTTCTCCTGTCACACTCCATGTCACTGGGGAGTGTCTGCCTGTAGATGGAGAGCAGAGGCAGAGAGGAGCAGTGCAGCTGTGTGCAGCTGATGTGGAGCTGGGATGCTGCTCCTCCATACACACTGGATGGCAATAGGAGGAGGGCTGCTCTTCCCATCTCCTCGCTGCTGGGGCTTGCAATGACCGGTGTCTATTCTCTGCTGAATTGAGCAGCAACTTCCAAGAAACACTCAGTGATCACAAGGAGAAGGGCAGGGGGACTTAGAATGGATCTGGAGGCTAAGAAGAAGCCCATAGAATAAGCAGGATGAGGAGGAGGAACACGTTGTGGGATTAGATTAGCCATCTATAGGAGTGGATGCTGTCACCTGTTCCCAAGGATTGCTACATTATCCCTGCATGCACTGGCTGGTAAGTGACAGTGATTGCACTCATTCACAGCTGCTGCTGGGCTTTATTATCTTGTATTTTCCTACATGCAATAGGAAATCCTGCAGTAAATATTGCTTTGTATTACAATGTGATGTTTAGGAAACATGATGTAGGCAGCAGTGAGTGTCAGATAGTTACTGGTCTGTATACTCTCCATCCATCATCATCATCATCCAATACAGTGCAGTATGGATCACAATCCACTGAGCAGGTCTGACACCTGTGCATGGCATGTGTCATAGAAAGAGAGAAGTATGAGCTAAAGAGACAGAGAAAGTTCTATATATAAGTGACTGCTAAGTATCATGTCTACAAGAGAAAGCTACATCTAGAATGTCTCTATGTATAGTGTATACAGAATGAATAGTGGGAACATGCTTCATATCATCATCTCATCTCCTTGATAAATATTCAAAGGAAAACATTCAGCTATAGCAAGTGAAGCAGTTATCCAGATTTATAGTGCACCAGTGACATTATACTAAGAGCTTGATCAATTGCAATCATTGCTGTGTAGGGTTGTGAGGAGGCTAAGGATCCTATGGGCTTTATAAACTTGGGAAATCATTGCTTTCACAGTATGAATGTGACTATAATGGAGAACATATCAACGCACATCTATCTATCTGCCTATGTATCTATGTATTATATCTATCTATTCTTTCCATCTATGTGTGTGTCTATCCATATATCCATGTATCTATCTATCTATCTATCTATCTATCTAGAAAAAAAAGAACAGCACAATATAAGACAATACAGGTGCAAGCCCTCCTACCATGAATCCTTGGTTCAAAATATAAGTGAAAATATGGAGAGCAGCACTTGCTTTAAAGTAGTGAATAGTGGATTTATTCCCTCAGGACCTCAACATTTCAGCTCACAAGTAGCCTTTCTCAAGCAGCTATCTATCTATATCTATCTATCTATTATCTATCTATCTATCTATATCTATCTATCTATATCTATCTATCTATCTATCTATCTATCTATCTATCTATCTACATCAGTCTCTGTATTTATCTTTCCAGGGGTATATCTACAGTAGGTGCAGGGGTTGCGATTGCACCCTGGGGCCTTGATCCCTAGTGTGTCCCAAACGTTCCTTTGCTCTATATGAAATAATACTATTAAAGACTTGCAATAATTAGGGGCCCCATTGGAGTTTTTGCATTGGAATCCATAAGCTTCAAGTTACGCCACTATATCTATCAATCTATCTATCTATCTATCTATCTATCTATTATCTATCTATCTATCTATCTATCTATCACTATCTATCTATCTATCTATCTATCTATCTATATCAGTCTCTGTATTTATCTTTCCAGGGGTATATCTACAGTAGGTGCAGGGGTTGCGATTGCACCCTGGGGCCTTGATCCCTAGTGTGTCCCAAAAGTTCCTTTGCTCTATATGAAATAACACTATTAAAGACTTGCAATAATTGGGGGCCCCGTTGGAGCTTTTGCATTGGGATCCTTAAGCTCCAACATATGCCACTGGATCTATCTATCTATCTATCTATCTATCTATCTATCTATCTATCTATGTATACCAGTCTCTGTATTTATCTTTCCAGGGGTATATCTACAGTAGGTGCAGGAGTTGCGATTGCACTCTGGGGCCTTGATCTCTAGTGTGTCCAAAAAGTTCCTTTGCTCTATATGAAATAACACTATTAAAGACTTGCAATAATTGGGGGCCCCGTTGGAGCTTTTGCATTGGGATCCTTAAGCTCCAACATACGCCACTGGATCTATCTTTCAAGCTATCTATCTATCTATCTATCTATCTATCTATCTATCTATCTATCTATCTATCTATCTATCTATCCATGTACATATTGATCGATCCAAAGACAGTAGTGCTATGTTCCATGATTTCTATTTCTGGGTTGTTAACCCCTGCTCTTCTGAGACGTATTTGACCAAGATTTCCTTTTCTCTGCATGGTTTATAGTGAATGCATTGATCAGTACTTTTTGTATTATTATTTTCTTGATCAGCTAATTGAAAATAGATCACTGAATCTCACACTTGGAAATCTCAATTGAAGTAGTGACAGAGGGGAAGGCTCTCTAACAAATCATGAGAATATATGAATGGCCGGTCTGTTAGCTGAGAAATCTCCTTGAGGCGCATAGACCCTAATGAAAATGTTTGCACTGTGGAACTTGCTCTCCTATTTTACTGAGGGTCAGAAGGTGAAATCAGAGGAAGTAAATCTGTTACAAATGGAAATGGGGTCTGGAACTGAGCACATAAAAGAGAAGAGATCAGACTGCTGATCTAATAAATGAGAAGCCAGCATTCTGCCTGCATTATGCTGTGTCTAGTGAAATATTTAATGTGGTGAAATATTTAGTCATATCTTTAAGCGATGTGTCTTGTCACGTTCTGTTCTCTTAGTCATATTGTTCCCATATTAATTAAAGTCATTTCTTCTTGATAACAGAATCGTGTGATATACAGTCATATACATCAACTTTTCTCATCCATGGGGAATTCTTATAAACCAAGTGGCCTATTTCACATAGACAGTATTAACTGTGCCTTGTAGGAATGCAAATTGAAGATTTAGATTACTTAATTATATATATATATATATGTGTGTGTGTGTCTATATGTCTTTTCTACACTCATCGCATCTGGTGTTATTAATATTAATTGACTTTCATGTCTCGCTAATGGAAAACATTGTTCTGTTTAATCTCATTTTACTCATGTAAAGTCATTGAAAAACAAAGTCCATTCTGTGCTATTAATCATGAAGATGAATTATATTGAATTTATTTCCTCTCGGCACTTTATAATGACCGGCATCGCTAATGAGGTAGTATAAAGGGTGAATAAATATCATTGTGTGTTTTTGACACAGTGATACAAGTCGGTGTAAATACGGTTTAACACGAGTGTGTTTATGTGAACATGGATTGACAGGAGAGCACAAGTCGTTTTTCTGTGTGTCATGTGAATCATTCAGTAGTTTAGTTGTTAATTAGTGTGCGCGGGCATGAACGCAGTGTCTCCTCCATCAATCTCACCTCCACAGAGCTTGTGCTCCATGTACTCCACAAATTATGTTATTGTAAAACATTCTTGCATGTGGACGGCTCAGATCATAATGACATCACGTTCCCTCAAGTAAAGAAATAGATTGAATGGTAACCAAGAGATGATTTTTCAAACACTGTCGTAGCAAGAATGGAAAAAGAAATAATAATAGCAAGATTAACAAGCGGGAAAACTACAAAGCATAACCACTATATTCTCCAAAACTCATAATAAGTGTAAGAAACCCAATGCATTTGTGTTAGCAAAGATTAAAAAAATGGCCTTAAGAAAAAGTCAAAATTAATAAATTGTAATGTCTATACATAGGAACGGCACTAGAATCCACTGGCCGGGTCTTATTACATTGCTCATAGCCAGGGGTGTAACTACAATAGGTGCAAAAGTTGCAATCACACCTGACCCCTGGAGCCTGGGGGACCCTAAAAGTCCTTTTGGTCTATAGAAAAAGACCCCTGTTGTTAAAGATTTGCAATAATTGCGGGACCGGTTAGAGCATTTGCATCAGGGCCCATGAGCGACAAGTTACGCCACGGCTCATACCTGTAAGGCGTATAATTCTTATTAGTGATTTGGATAAAACTTGTACCTAATTATCTCATACGACTTATTTTCTATTTTCTGTAAATCAGTGTACTGCTTTTTATGAGTTTACAGACCAAGATCTAATGAAATAGTTGAGTCCTCAGTATAGTAAGAAAAAATTACAAATTTTTGTTTTGATAATGTAGTGTTCAGATACATTATTTGGATACGTGTTGTTTTTACATTCTGTCCCATTGGCACTGGTGTATAATATCAAGCCCTCAGCTATATAGTATTATTGAAGAATGACAGCATTTAGGATCCACAGCAACTCCTCCATAAAAAGATAGACCATGTAAAGTAAGGCCGGCTTCACACCACGGCCAGATCAAATCCGGGGCTGTCAGGGTGAACCTGAGAACCCCAGACCGGATCTGGACACAGAACCGGAGGGCAAATATGCCCTCTGGTCCGGTGTGCAACCAGATGGCGCTAATTGCAGCTGCAGCTGCTGATTATTCAAGATTGCGGCTAGCAGGGAGCTAGTCGCGGTCCTGAAATTACAGCAGCGTGCAGCCGCTTTTGTCCGGTTACCAGATCCTCCACTATCGATGCAATCTGGCCCATAGACTCCCAAGTTAGGGAGCCCCGGATTGCCGAATCTGGGAGGATAGATGTATATAAAGATGTATGTAAAGAGAGACCACTGTCTTAAAAGATTTAACCTGTATTTTCCTGGGATGTTTATTACTCAAATTAAAATTACAATTAAAATCTTCCTCATATAAAAATCTTCCTTCCATGTAGTTGATGAGTGGGCCCCCAGCGTAAATGTTACTGGTGGGCTCCCACTTCCCCCTTCTGACACTGAGTGTAAACATTCTGTAAACTAAATATAAAATAAAAAAAAATTTACCCTATAGGCAACTCATTAGGTCATTTTAGCCATCTAAACTGCTACCAAGATGTAATGATTGACATCTCCTGTCTAATTTAAGTATCTTTTAGTCCCCTTTAAATACAAGAATAAGATCCTTGTACTCTCCAGGCGTACAGAGTACAAAGATATTTACTGTGCCAGGCTTAATCTTTGTATTCCAAATACACTGTTTTATGTTGGAAATGCAATAAACTACAGTAAGTAACTGCAGCGTTGCCCCTTGACAACATCTAGTTTCCAGGAGGGGCGATAGACACTGCCGGGAGAGAGTGCAGCCCCAGCCTCCTGTAAGGCTAGGGTCACACTTGCAGATTTTACATGCGTTTTTGAGACTTGCGTTTTCTAAAAACACATGTAAAAACGCACTCATAGGCCCCCATGCAAAAAACGCATGCCCCCATTGCAAAAACGCATGCCTAAAGTGCCATGCGTTTTTGGCATGCGTTTTTGCACTTAAGTGAGGAGCTGCCTTGAAAAACGCATGGTACCATTTAGTGCCATATAAAAACGCATGCGTTTCCCATACGGGCCCATGTTAAAAAAACGCATGCGTTTTTAAAAACGCACCAAAAAACGCAGCTTGCAGTATTTTTTTGGTGCTGATTCAAAAACGCATGCAAAAACGCAGGGTGTCATAAAACAACTTAAAACACACATGCAGAAATGTAAAAAAGCATGGAAAAAGGCATGCTTTTTGTTAAGGCACCAAAAAAACGCATGGCATATATGACCCTAGCCTTACATCACATTTGAGGCTCCTCTTAAACTTAACATCACAGGACATAAAGTAAATAAAAGGAACACCTTTAGAGATTAGCAGGATAGAGAAAAGCATAGGGTATTATAAAATAAGGCTGATTACAAAAATGCTTAGGGTTTAAAGCTATATCTTTTGAAAGGAAACATCTATATGAGGCTAGGGTCACATTTGAGGGCGACGAAGCTGCTAAAATCTTGGGAAATCAGCCGCAGCGCATAGCATTAATGCTATGCGCTGCCAGTGAACCGGAACCCCATAGCAACCTGGTGTTTATCTTAGCAGTGGTCACACACCAAGCTGCATGACGTGCGCATTAGCTGAGTGCACAGGAAAACACTGGCAGCGCATAGCGTTAATGCTATTGCCTGCTGCTAATTTCCCAAGATTTTAGCGGGTCTGACAGCCATAAGAGTGACCCTAGCCTAAGGCTGGTTTCACATTAGTGCTCAGACCGCTTGCGTCTGATGTGTAGACGCAGACGCATGCCCGAACACAAACATACTGATACTAGTGCTGTATTTATAATGTGGGTGCGTTCGCTGATGAATCGCCATAGAAAAGCATTGCAATGCTTTGCTGCCATAAGGATTCATGACAATGTGATCGGAAGGAGAGAGAGACTGCGTTTCTTTGCGCTGACATCCGGTTGGCAATGCGGCTCAATTGACTTCAATGCAGAATTGTGGGTTTGCAGATGCGTGCGTCTAAATCAAGCACCCTCGGACGCACAACAAATACAACATGAACTGTTTTTCAGGGCTTCGAAATAAACGCATTCAAACCCAAATGCATTCAAATGCAGCCAAAAGCATACACCATGCATCCAAATGTTAAACATAGGGACGCAGGACGCATGCGTAGCCGCACACACTGGGCCACCTCCCTAAGCAACGCAGGCAAACGCCAGTGTGAAACCGGCCTAACAGACTTGTCTTAGGCTGTGGTCACAGTTGATATGCGTTTTTTTAGTGCCTTTTAAAAACGCATGCTTTTTTTACATGCGTTTTTCATGTCATCATAAGTTTTTTAAGGTGTCTGATGGCTCCCTGCATTTTTGGCTGCGTTTTGAAATCTGCACCCAAAAATAGTGCATGTACTATTTTTTGGTGCGTTTTTTTAACATGGGCTCCTATGGGAAACGCATGCGTTTTTGAATGGCACTAATTGTACATCCGTTTTTGCATGCGTTTCCCATAAGGCCCCATATTAAAAAACGCATGTGTTTTTTTAACATGGGCTCCTATGGGAAACGCATGCGTTTTTGAATGGCACTAATTGTACATCCGTTTTTGCATGCGTTTCCCATAAGGCCCCATATTAAAAAACGCATGTGTTTTTGGAAAAGCACCAGAAACGCATGGGACTGTCACACATGCTTTTTGGCTATTAGGGCATGCGTTTTTTAACATGGGGGCCTATGGGTGCGTTTTTTACATGCGTTTTTGAAAACACAGGTCTCCAAAAACGCATGTGAAAAATGCTACTGTGACCCCAGCCTTAATGAGCCTTAAGAACCTGTTCAGTTTAAAATGTAGAATACCTTATTTGTAGATTTAAATATGGAGATCTTAAAATAAAAGAAACCATGCTTTATCTTTGGCCGGGAGGTATGTCTTACCTATTCACAAGTTCATTTTTTTCAAGTGCATATTTTCATTAGAGTTTCGCATCAGACTTATCAGTGTTTGGTATATATATATATATATATATATATATATATATATATATAAAAGCAAAAAATGGATAGCAGCACATCCTTTCCAGTGATAACATGTGGATTTATTCCTGGAAATTTTTTTTATTTTATATATATATATATATATATATATATATATATATATTGTTGCATATATATTTATATATATTTACAGTATATATATATATGTCTGTATATATATCAAAGCCTCCCCCCGTTCCTTTCACAGCTAGTAGACAAGCTGTATACAGATGCCATCCACGCCCTGTCTGTGACAATCACAGTCTTCTATATTTGGATGGGTGATTTTGATCTTGACTCTGATCAAAAATTGACTTGGCTCAATACTTCTTGCGGACATACAGTCTGCAAAATATAAAATTATAGATCATAATTGGGAAAATGTTTTATCCATAAAAAACACGGATAGAATGTGTACTTGAAAGTTGGATGTCCGAATGAGACCTTGATTTGTGTAGTTATCTCTGAAGATGGAGCAGTGTTTGCACTGTGCACCATTGCGATATCCGTCCTTCATAAATGGGTTTTCTTAGCTGAGTCAAATTTCCATCTTATTCTGTTATATCTTTATGGACACATTGCCAAGAGGTGGTGAAATATGAGAGATGGCTGGAACTGTATAGTATTGACATGTTTTTCACCATTTTGTGTGTACATTCTTATTTTCCTAGTCTATTTATCTGGATTTTACACCCAGACTCCTCTTCATTATTATTTGTTTAGTAGGAGTCTTACATTTTTTTCGCCAGTGTCTAAGATTTATATTTGTGTAGTTGCTATGTCAAATATTTAATGTGGATGTTTGAAGAATAGACATACTAGTGCATCTCAATGAATTAGAATATCATCAAAAAGTTACTTTATTTCACTAATTCAATACAAAAAGTGAAATGCATATATTATATAGAGTCATTACACACAGAGTGATCTATTTCAAGTGTTTATTTATGTTAATGTTGATGATTATGGCTTACAGCCAATGAAAACTTAAAGGTCATTATTTGAGAAAATTAAAGAAGGGGGATGAAGGGTTAAAAACCACGCATTAAAGAATGAATATAATATTGATTTATCAGTCAATGTGTTTCAGGGCTCTCAGAAACGCCCTGAAACATGGCAATATTACATGGATTTTTTGATGATATTCTAATTCATTGAGATGCAATATTATATAATGTCTTGAGCAGGTGTCATGGTGTGCTATACCTGTCATGTACTTTAGCTGTCACTATATGAAAACACACAGTGATAGCTTCCTACTGGCGACAGATGACTGGTATCGCTAGACATGCAGGGGCCAAGTACAGTGGTCTCCTCTCTCTGATCACTGTAATCAGTCAGTCAATCTGACTGACCTATTGCAGCATGTAATGGGAGGAAGATGCTGAACTTTCAGCAATTCCCCACACTTGGCTGACAGCCAAGGCCATCACCAAAACTAGTACTGGCTGAATAACAGTCCAGAAGCCATTTCCCTCTCTTACATCCCATCAGCATCCCTACAACAAAATCATGATTAGCCGATAGTTTCCGTGGCCTTTGGAAACCAAACAATGACCTGCTGGAATGCCAGGTTTGGTGACCTGTTATACTTTAATGTAATCTGACAGGTGTCATGCATTGCAATACATGTCTATTGCAATGCATGAGAATGTTGATCAATGCAATAAAAATTAAAGTGACCATGAAAAAAAAAAGTTGAGAAAAAATTGCAAAAATTATTTAAAACAACACAAAGTAATGAAAAAAAATATTCCACCAATAAATAAGAATATTTATGTAAAAATAAAGTTATAAAGTATATACTGTATATTTAGTATCACTGCATCCAGTAAGCCAATCTATGAAAGTTTCACACTGCTGCATATATTGAACACTAAGAAAACAATTCTCTTCTGTCATACCACTGAAAAAAAGTGTAAAAAGAACATTATCAGAAACTCGAATGTCAGTAAAAATGTGATCACTGAAAACTCCATCTTGTTCCCCAAAAAACAAGCTACTACTCAGCTATGTCAGTGGAAAAATAAAAAAGCTCTAGATCTCAGAATACAACAATGCAAAAGAATATTTTCCTATAAAGTTGATTTTATTGCGTAGAAGTGGCAAAACATAACAAAAATATAATTGTGGTATAGACCCCATGAATAAAGCTGTCTTGCTATTTTTGGAAGATAGTTAAGGATGTTGCCACTCTGATGAGGAGGGTACATTTCTCTTATGGTCTTATAGTTGTATGTTCAAGTACGTGTCTAATGTTTGTGCTGCTTCTCTCTGGTACTTTGGGTAAAGTGACAGTGAAAGTGGTCTAGCTTAGCTAGTGAATCCTCCCACTAGGGTTGGGGCTTAGACTATCAAAGGGTTGCTATGTAGCTTGCAGACAGGATAGCCCCAGTGAAGGAGAAGTGACAGACATGGCCCTGTGAGAGGCATGGTGAGTGAAGGCCCCAAACAAAAGCAGACAAATGCTGTTTCCTTGACCCCTCCATAGTTTTGACTAAATCTCTGTGGGTGAGGAGGGGACTCATAGACTATTTGACTCTATGTATCTACAATGGCGCTGGAGGAGGTGATGAGAGGCTGGAGTCTGACCATGGTAGCCGGAAGGCCAGGAAAAAGGTCAGTTGATAAATTATTAATAACTATAACATTGAACTGTGGTGCCCATGATATCCCTGTTCGGTAGGGGTTATGTGATGTTTCAAGTAAAGAGCTGTTTTCTGAGAGATCCACTTTAACCCTCATTGAGGGCAAATACAAACTGAACAATGGTACCGAAGAGCCAGCTGTGGCCTCGGCCCTTCCTCGCCATTGACTACCCAGGGACCCTGGAGTCGGCACCTCTACACTTTTGCCACATCGTGAATGGTGTAAGAAAAATATATATATTTCAGAATTGTTTCTTTCTTTCATTCTGCCTCCAATAATCGAAATAGAAAGCAATCAAAACTGTTATGTGCCTAAAGATGATACCAATTAAAATAACAACTCTTTCCGCAAAAAATCATGCCCTCATGTCAGCAGAAAAATTACAGCTCTTAAAACACAGCGATTTTGTAAAAAAAGATTATTTTTTAGTGTGTCATAGTACCCAAATATAAATTCAATGTGAATCTGGTATCGCTGTAATTGCACTAACTTGAAGAATAAAGCCATCTAAGCACTTATACCCCATGGTGAATGGCGAAAAAATAAAACCAATTACTGACTTGATGTTGATTTGTTTTTCTACCTCCCAAAGAGCTCAGCTCACATCTATTCCATGCTCTTTGCTAAACACTTACAAGGGGTTTCTGTGTAAATCTATGAAATACATGATTCAGATGGAACCACCAATGGAAGATTCCCTATAAAGAGGGAAATGGAGACATTTTAGAGTCTGTCTTGCCTGTGATCCTGGCATGCCCATCTTTTTAGGTGTACATAAAAGTGTGGTGAACCACAGTTTTGTGCATCTATTAAAAGCCAGATATCGTCAGAAAGAGCACAGAGTCCAGGGTACCTCTGCTGCCTCATTAGTGGCTGAATTTCTCAGGGTTATCATCTGTATCACATATTTTGTAGATTTAGATGGAAACTCCTATGTAAGTTGTCATCATAGAGCACAGGATAAATGTTAACTGATCCATAATATTTTGTACCGTAAAATGCTACTACTAAAAGCTTCTTTTCAATCATAAAAAACAAGTCCCCACTCAGGTTTATCATCTGTTAACAGAAATAAAAATGGTTCCATTGGTAGCATAAGAGTTGTGGAAAAGCACTATGGTTTCTTGCCCTCCAAAAGAAATCCAGCAAAATCTGCACTCCCATGTAGTGATGAGCGAGTGGCGCAATATTCATAATTGTTATACTCATAACGAGTAATTTTTAATACTTTCATATTCGACCAAATAGCAAGTCTAATGTTAGTCAATTAGTGATTGGCTCCGCTCACACACATCGGCTATAAAATGAGAATTACCGGGACAGGGCCTGAGGATGGGCTCTTTTGCTTTTCTACTGCATAAAACACCTTGCTGTGTCCCCCAAAGAGACCCTAACATTCAATCTGCTCTCACCAAGGCTCCAGCTCCCTTTGTTCACTGAAGGGAGCTGGCAATATGGGTCAGATCAAAATTGATCGACACATCACTCACGAGCACCAGTGATACTTGCCGAGTAATGAATATCACGAATACTGTACTATTCATGTGAGTAGCGAATAGTAACGATAACACTCGCTCATCATTACTCCCAAGTCCAAATGTCTCCCTACTTTTTGACCTCCACAATGGGCCTAAACAGCACTTAGCATCCACATGTTTCACATTACTATAGCAAAGAAAGCAAACTTAATTTATGGGATGTGTATCTCTGGAAGCACAAACTGGGCATAATACATGGGCACAACAGTAAACTGGGCACTACAATAGCAGATTTGCATATTCAATTTGCAACATTCATTGCTGTTTGTTTCTGGAAAAAACCCATGAAGACAAAATCATCACCACACTTGTAGATGAATTTACAAAGGGATGTAATTTCCAATTAATGTAATTTGAAGGACGTTTCTGCTCTTCAAAAAGACAAATAGACTTCCCTCTCGAGTCTTGCCGTGTAGTCAAACCAAACTCTACAGTCAGACATGGGATATTACCACGTTCACGAGAATTTGTGTAACAATTATGCAGTCATTTTTACCAATTATCCATTGCGAATATGTAAAGGTTGGGCTAAAACAACATGTTAGTTGTAAATATTTAATTATTTTTTCACCACCCAATGGTATGACATTTTGTGAAACACATATGGTGTCAATATACTCATTACCAGGGGTGTAGCTTCAATAGGTGCAGGGGTTGCGATCGCACCCGGGCCCTGCAGCCTAGGGGGGCCCCAAAAGTCCCTTTGGCCCATAGAAAAAGACTAATACTACTGTGTTTCCCCTAAAATAAGTCACCCCCCGAATATAAGTCAGGGCAGGGCTGGCGCAGAATTTTCCAATATAAGTCATACCCCGATTATAAGACAGGGTGACTTATTTTCGGGGAATACGGTATAAGCCAGGTGGGGCGCGGGGGGTGGGGGGCGCTGAGCAGTATTTCCTACCTTGTCCCCCGGTCTGCTGTGCCTTGTGGTTCCCCGTGCTTCAGTTCCATCATCATCGGTGCTGGGGGCTGCCATCTTGCTTCTTCTCTCCGCCCCCAGCCAGTGATGTCAGAGCAGGCCGCGCTGTGATTGGCTAGCACCCGTGATCACGTGTCACGGGTGCTAGCCAATCACAGCACGGCCTGCTCTGACATCACTGGTCGGGGGCGGAGAGAAGAAGCAAGATGGCAGCCCCCAGCACCGATGATGATGGAACTGAAGCAGGGGAAACCACAAGGCACAGCAGACCGGGAACGGAGCGAGGACCCCACCGGAAGGCACAGAGGACATCCCAGCACAGAAGAAGAGGATCAAGGAGGCAGCACAGCGGTCGGCACGGGGGACAAGGTAGGAAGCTGTGTGTATGTGTATATATATGTGTGTGTGTGTGTGTATATGTGTGTATGTATGGGTATGTGTATGTAAGTAGGCTGGTGGCTGCCAATATAAGCCATACCCCGAAAATAAGACATGGGGCCACTTTTGGCCCCCCAAAAAATATAAGACAGTGTCTTATTTTCGGGGAAACACAGTATTAAAGATTTGCAATAATTTGGGGCCCCATTGGAGCTTTTGCATCGGGGCCCCCAGGGCCTGAAGTTACTCCACTGCTCATTACCCAGTAAATGATTTTGTTAACAGGCATAATTTGTAAACTAGGGTCCCTTTTGCTCTTCTTATACCTCTGAGGCTCTGCCAATATGACATGACATCGGCAAACAATTCCAGTCATATCTGCACTCTGATATAGTGCTCCTTCCCTTCTGAGCTTTGCACTGTGCCTGAAAAGTGATTTCCAAACACATGAGAATATCTTGTGAGAATAAAAAATTTGGAGCTAAAACAAGATTTTTTTGTAAGAAACTTAATTTTTAATTTTCACAGGACAAAGTTTTAATACTCTGTGAAGCACCTTTAGGTTAAACATGCTCACTACACCTCTATATAAATTCCTTGAGGGGTTTAGTTTTCAAAATGGGGTCACTTATGGCTGTTTTCCACTGTTTAGGCACATCAGAGGCTCTGCAAGCACAACTTTGTGTCCACGGTTTTTCCAGCCAATTTTGCGCTCCAAAAGTCAAATGGTGTTCCTTCCCTTCCAAGCTCTGCCATGTACCCAAACAGTACTTTTCCATTACATTTGGGGTATGTTTGTACTCAAGAGAAATTGACCAAAAAATCTTATGCTCTATTTTCTCCTGTTACCCTTATAAAAATGAAAATTTTGGGGCAAAACCAAAATTTTTGTGAGAAGAAAAGTATTTTTCCATATTCTCAATTCAATATTATAAAATTCTGCGAAGCATCTGTGGTTTCAAGGTGCTCACCACACATCTAGATAAGTTCCTTAAGGCATAAAGGTTTCAAAATGGGGTCACTGTTTTGGCACATCAGGGCTCTGCAGATGAAACATGGCATCCGCTATGTATTCCCGCCAATTTTTCACCCCAAATGTCAAATGGTTTTAAATCCTGTCATGCACCCAAACAGTAGTTTTCCACCACGTATGGGATATAGATGCACTCAAGAGAAATTGCACAACTAATTGTATAGTCTGGTAACTGAAAAAATTAACTCAAGGTATATTTCTATGCATTTTTTATTGTCTTTTTTTAAGCTAACGTCAAGATTCTTTACAACACAGCCATGATGCGTTTTCCATTTTCAGTTTACCAAAAGATCCTAACAACTCTTGGTGGGTCTATTTGAACTTTAAGGTGAATCTGTCAGCAGGATTTCACCCAAAAACTATATTCACATGTAGTTCTTTCAAAGACAAGTCTAGGGATACACCAGTCCTCCGTTACTGAGAAATCAGCATCTGAAATGGTATGCAAATGAGGTTGAAGATCAAGTCACTGAAGCAGGAGGAGATGCAGGAAATAGAGCTGGAGTGACAGTGGTTAGACCTAAAGACTCATATGCATATCAATTCAATTGCTGATTTCTCAATATGAAAGAAAGTGACTGGTCATATAAAGTTATTGCTGGTCTTGTCCTTAACCCTGTAGTGGTACATCCTTGGTCGCCTCCTTCCATTGAATGCAAGCTCACATGCTGAGCTCGCATCATTCCCTGCATATTCTGGGTGGTCTCATCAGCCGACATGTGCAGATAACAGATGCGCGTGGATCAGCAATCTGCCCACTGTTCTTAACCCTTTAGATCACACTTTCAGTCACTAACAGTATGATCTGGGGCAACGGTGATCGTGCTATTCCCTGCTGGCATTGGTGGCCCTGTGATGCACAGAGCCTTGATGTGTTGCCATGAAAGCCAGGGGTCCTGTGAAGCAAGTGCCTTCATCCACAGAAAGTGCAGAGCTGTGTATCTTCACAACTCTGTACAGTACAAGTGATCAGACAATGCAGTGTTGAGGCACCTTAAGGGTACCTTCACATGCGGCAATATTGCTAGGCAATTTCACATGCAATTTGCTGGTTGCAGTGAAATCATGGACAGATTGTTCCATTTGTACACAGCAACAAAATAGAACAATGTGTCCATGATTTCACTGCAACCAGCAAATTGCCAGTGAAATTGCCTAGCAATATTGCTGCGTGTGAAGATACCCTAAGAGGGCATGTAAAATAAAGCAAAAAGGACCCATAGAAGTACAAGTGTGTACAAAACGGCAAACCATAGTCCGGGTCCTGCACCCCTCCACGCACCGATGTAACCTTGTTCTGAATACAGCGAGCATTGAAAACCGGTGAGTGCAGTTTCCTTTTTATTCAATATACATTGACTGGCTGCTTTTTTGAGACGCACCACTGTTAAACCAGCTGCCCCAGGGAGATATATTAGGTGACTGCAATTTCACCATAGACAGTTGTGTGGTGCATGGCTTTTTTGCACAAAATAAAGCAAAAGTTAAAAAACAAAATGTAAAATATGAAAAAAAAAATTAATAAATTTCAAATCACCCCCTTTTGCCCCATTGAAAATAAAACAATAAAAAAAATAAACACATTTGGTATCACCACGTTTATAACTGCCCAATTTATCAAATTATAAAAGCAATTAATCAGATCTGTAAACTGCTTAACAGAAAAAACAGTCCAAATTTCACAATTACATTTTTTTGGTTGCTGCAACATTGCAATAAAATGCAATAATAGGTGATCAGACCAGTGTGTCCACCTAAACATAGTATCATTAGAAACATAAGCTTGGGACGCAAAAAATAAGTCATTATACAGCCCCAGAGTCCACAAAATGAGAGCGCAATAGGTCTCGGAAAATGGCACCAAAATTGCAAAAGTTAATTTTTTTTTTTTTTAAAACCTTCTGATTTTTTTTCACCACTTTGATAAAAGTAAAAGTATACATGTTTGGTATGTACGAACTTGCACCGACCAGTGACATCTTACCCACACATCTGTTTTACCATATAATGAACATGATGAATAAAAAATCCCCCAAACAATTGTGCAATTACCCTTTTTTTTGCTATTTCACTTGGAAATTGATTCCATTTTCCAGTTCACTATTCAATAAAATGTCATTCATAAGTACAGCTCATACTACACAAAACAAAAGCCCACATATGTCGATATTGACAGAAAAATAAAAAAACATGGCTCCTGGAAGAAGGGGAGAAAAAAAGCAAAAAGAAAACATGGAAAATCGCTCGGGGATGAAGGGGTGAGCTATATGTGCATATACAACCCCTGGCAAAAATTCTGGAATCACCTGGCTCGGAGGATGTTCATTCAGTTGTTTATTTTTGTAGAAAAAAAGCAGATCGCAGACATGGCACAAAACTAAAGTCATTTCAAATGGCGACTCTCCGCCTTGAAGAAACACTAAAAGAAATCTTGAAAAAAAAATGTGCTAGCCATAAAAGTTACTTTTGTAGACCAAGCAGGGGAAAAATTATGGAATCACTCAATTCTGAGGAAAAAATTATGGAATCATGACAAACAAACAAACAAACAAAACAACATTCAAATACATTACTAGTATTTTGTTGCACCACCTCTGGCTTTTATAACAGCTTGCAGTCTACGAGGCATGGACTTAATGAGTGACAAACAATACTCATCATCAATCTGGCTCCAACATTCTATGATTGCTGTTGACAGATCAGCTTTGCAGGTTGGAGCCTTGTCATGGACCATTTTCTTCAACTTCCTCCAAATATTTTCAATTGGATTGAGATCCGGACTATATGCAGGCCATGACATTGGCCTTATGTGTCTTCTTTTAAGGAATGTTTTCACAGTTTTTGCTCTATGGCAGTATGCATTATCATCTTGATAAATGATTTCATCATCCCCAAACATCCTTTCAATTGATGGGATAAGAAAAGTGTCCAAAATGTCAATGTAAACTTGGGCATTCATTGAAGATGTAATGACAGCCATCTCCCCAGTGCCTTTACCTGATATGCAGCCCCATATCATCAATGAATGTGGAAATTTGCATGTTCTCTTCAGGCAGTCATCTTTATAAACCTCATTGGAACGACACCAAACAAAAGTTCCAGCATCATCACCTTGACCAATGCAGATTCGAGATTCATCAATGAATATGTCTCATCCAGACATCCACAGTCCACGATTGCTTTGCTTTAGCCCATTGTAACATTGCTTTTTTCTGCTTAGGTGTTAATGATGACTTTTGTTTAGCTTTTCTGTGTGTAAATCCCATTTCCTTTAGGCAGTTTCTTACAGTTCGGTCACAGACATTGACTCCAGTTTCCTCCCATTAGTTCCTCATTTGTTTTGTTGTGCATTTCCTCTTTTGGAGACATATTGCTTTAAGTTTCCGGTCTTGATGCTTTGATGTCTTCCTTGGTCTACCAGTATTTTTCGCTTTAACAAACTTCCCATGTTGTTTGTATTTGGCCCAGATTTTAGACACAGCTCACTGTGAACAACCAAAATCTTTTGCAACATTGCGTGATTATTTACCCTCTTTTAAGGGTTTGATAATCCTCTCCTTTGTTTCTTTTGAGATCTTTCATGTTGGAGCCATGATTCATGTCAGTTCACTTGGTGCAACAGCTCTCCAAGGTGTGATCACTCCTTTTTAGATGCAGACTAACGAGCAGGTCTTAAAATTTACAGGGTGTTTCCATAATTTTTTCCTCAGAATTGAGTGATTACTTAATTTTTCCCCCTGCTTGGTCTACAAAAGTAACCGTTACTGGCTAGCACATTTTTTTTTTCAAGATTTCTTTTAGTCTTTCTTCAAGGCAGAGAGTTGCAATTTGACATGACTTTAGTTTTGTGCCATGTCTGGGATCTGGTTTCTTTCTACAAAATTAAACAACTGAATGAACATCCTCTGAGCCAAGTGATTCCATAATTTTTGCCAGGGGTTGTAAATAGTTTGGTAGAAAAAATCCTGCTGATAGAACAAATTTCCTTAAATGTAGACCTTTAGAAATCAGATTTGGGTAAACACAGCAAAAATAACCATGAAACCCCATCTATTAATGCCATCAAAACCCAACTGAAAAAAATGTGAACTGAATGAGTTTCTATAAAAAATGTGTAGGATCAGCCAAGATTTGCTGAAATCGGGTTGAAAGTGGATCTATTGTCACAGCTGCAAAAATTTGAAAACCTATGTTTGTAGTGTATTCAACTCCCGAGTGAAAAAGTAAAAACCTTTAATAATCGCTGTGAACCCGATTTACTTTTATAACATGGTATTTTTCACTAATTTAGAAATGATGTAGCCAAAAGGCAAAGACAAAAAGGAACGTTCAATAACTATTCGTAAAACCACCCTTGAATTAATAAACGTGCAGTGATGTCAGTAATGCAGCAACCTCTCCTATGAATAGGGACGATTAGCGCTTGCAGAGAACGTTTTCATTCTTCTCTTTGCTGACATTCATGAGTAATGTGGTAGGATCCGTAAACAATACCTTCATGAAACATGCACAGTGGTAAGCAATGAGCTTTCATCACATGAGATAACCTACTGTAGCTATTCTGTATTTTTTTACCTTTATCGTTCCATATATTTTGGTTGTACCTGGTGTTGACGGATAATGCTGCTTTACTCAGGTTGTTAAAGGAATTGGTGAGAGTTGAAGAAATGTAACTGTAAATGCTAGAAAATCGGACATTACTCACTTGTTAAATCTCTTAAAGCTTCAGCACCAGTACTTTGGTGGTCATCATTTTTTTCACTCATTATCCCAAGGTGTTGTACATCCAAACAAATACTCAAGTGATCCCCTGTAGGGTATGCGAAAAACAAGCATGCAGCGCCAGTCTCCGCGCATTACCACTATAACTTTCAGCTGGCTTTTCTAAGAAGTTTTTATGCACTCACCTATTAGAGTAGGAACTTCAAGCATATAGTATCTCCAGAAGCCCCCTCATGCTCCAGAGGTTTGTCCAGGTCTGCTGCTCGCCTTGAATTGGTCCTGTGTTATGTCCAGCCTTTGATTCGTATAGCTACAATGGTATAAGGGAAATAATCTAATTCTGTGCTGGCCGCACTCCCCGTAATACTGATTCTCGGAACTTCTTATCCACAGATAAAATTTATTGCACAAACATGAAATGACAGATACAATGCGTTTCAGCGGAAACAACCACCTTCCTCAGATATCTTTAAAAATAAATTTCACTTTATTTATAGAAAATGTAGTTACCCCCCACTGATCATTTAAATGAGGGTGGGGATTTAACCAAACCTATCCTATTAGTCTCACTAGGAAAAGAAAATGTTGAAGACTAATTGGATAGGTGTGGTTAAATAATCAATGGGGGGTAACTACCTCTGCTATAAATAAAGTGAATTTTTTTTAAAGTAGATACCTGAGGAAGGCGGTTGTTGAAACGCATTGTATCTGTCATGTTATGTTTGTTCCGTAAATTTTATCTGTGGATAAGTTCCGCGAATCGGTATTACGGGGAGTGCGGCCAGCTCAGAATTGGATTAGTTCCCCAATATCCAATCAAATGCAGCAGCCGTTCACAAGCCTCGAATTCATGACATGCTTTGGTGCTTACGTAAATATATGGTATGATTTCAGCACTCCAGGAAAGAAAAGTGTTGGCCAGCAGAAGGTTGGCGTTTAAGTTGATTTAGCAGGTATTGACTGATGTTATTTTTCTTTCCTGCTGTTAATTTACTCTTGTAATGCAATACAGACCAAATGTTTGGACACACCTTCTCATTCAAAGAGTTTTCTTTCTTTTCATGACTATGAAAATTGTAGATTCACACTGAAGGCATCAAAAACTATGAATTAACACATGTGGAATTATATACTTAACAAAAAAGTGTGAAACAACTGAAAATATGATTTATATTCATAGGTTCTTCAAAGTAGCCACCTTTTGCTGTGATTACTGCTTTGCACACTCTTGGCATTCTCTTGATGAGCTTCAAAAGGTAGTCACCGGAAATGGTTTACACTTCACAGGTGTGCCCTGTCAGGTTTAATAAGTGGGATTTCTTGCCTTATAAATGGCGTTGGTACCATTAGTTGTGTTGTGCAGTAGTCTGGTGGATACACAGCTACTGAATAGACTGTTAGAATTTGTATTATGGCAAGAAAAAAGCAGCTAAGTAAAGAAAAAACGAGTGGCCATCATTACTTTTAGAAATGAAGGTTAGTCAGTCCGAAAAATTGGGAAAACATTGAAAGTGTCCCCAAGTGCAGTTGCAAAAACCATCAAGTGCTACAAAGAAACTGGCTCACGTGAGGACCGCCCCAGGAAAGGAAGACCAAGAGTCACCTCTGCTGTGAAGGATAAGTTCATCCGAGTCACCAGCCTCAGAAATCGCAGGTTAACAGCAGCTCATATTAGAGACCAGGTCAATGCCACACAGAGTTCTAGCAGCAGACACATCTCTACAACAACTGTTAAGAGGAGACTTTGTGCAGCAGGCCTTCATGGTAAAATAGCTGCTGGGAAAGCACTGCTAAGGACAGGCAACAAGCAGAAGAGACTTGTTTGGGCTAAAGAACACAAGGAATGGACATTAGACCAGTGGAAATCTATGCTTTGGTCTGATGAGTCCGGATTTGGTATCTTTGGTTATAACCACCGTCTCTTTGTGCAACGCAGAGAAGGTGAACGGATGGACTCTACATGCCTGGTTCCCACCATGAAGAAAGGAGGAAGAGTGATGGCGTGGGGGTGCTTTGCTGGTGACACTGTTGGGGATTTATTCAAAACCAGCATGGCTACCACAGCATCTTGCAGCGGCATGCTATTCCATCCAGTTTGCGTTTAGTTGGACCATGATTTATTTTTCAACAGGACGATGACCACAAACACACCTCCAGGCTGTGTAAGGGCTATTTGACCAAGAAGGAGAGTGATGGGGTGTTACGACAGATGACCTGGCCTCCACAGTCACCAGACCTGAATCCAATCGAGATGGTTTGGGGTGAGCTGGACTGCAGAGTGAAGGCAAAAGGGCCAACAAGTGCTAAGCATCTCTGGGAACTCCTTCAAGGCTGTTGGAAGACCATTTCCGGTGACTTACCTCTTGAATCTCATCAAGAGAATGCCAAGAGTGTGCAAATCAATAATCAAAGCAAAAGGTGGTTACTTTGAAGAACCTAGACTATAAGACATATTTTCAGTTGTTTCACACTTTTTTGTTAAGTATATAATTCCCCATGTTTTAATTCATAGTTTTGTTGCCTTCAGTGTGAATCTACAATTTTCATAGACATGAAAATAAAGAAAACTCTTTGAATAAAAAGGTGTGTCCAAACTTTTGGTCTGTACTGTATGTCAGACAACTTATCTAATGCATTAAACCAGTATTAATAATGTTATACGAATATTTTGAAAATCAAACAAGAGACATTTTGGCACCCTGACAATACACTCTGTCTCCCGATGCTGCTGCAGGTAAATAACCTTTTCTCTCTTCTTAAATTAATTAAATTGACAAGCCTTCTCCTATCTTTGTATGTTTTGAAACTTGCTTTGATCTTCCTCTTAGCCTTAGTTTCTAAATTACTTGGGTATTTCTATTTTTGTTTTAAAATCGTTCTGTCCAACTTTATAAAAATTATTTCCTCCAAACCATTCTTTTAAAGATTTCAGTGGGAATAACCCTTCTTAATGTCTATAGACTCTATAAGAAGCGTGCAGTGCAAAAATGTCCAGACATTGTACAGATTATGGGGATCTCCTTCAATTATAGATATGATATTAGAATAAACTACTGTATTTTAATCAAGTGATTTAACCAATACTTGCAGTTTGTAGTAAACATATGTAGTTCTTACATTTATTAACCAACTTAGAACCTATGACAATTTCACCTTTTTTGATCTTGTTTTGGTTGGACATAGTTTGAATGTCTTGCTTAAAGCGAATATGTTAGCAATATTTGGCTTACTCTTCTAAAAGCAGCATGTTGTAGGCAAAGAGACTCTGAATCCAACAATGTTTAACGTTGATTACTGGCTGCAGCCGTTCTGATAAAATCAAAGTGTTTAGTTTAATAGTTTTAGCCATGCAATGAGGTTCCCCCGACTACACCAGGCTCTCAATAGAGATTGTGCATTAAAAGCAGCAGACGTTTTGAAATGCTGTGTGAGTGACAATGTAGCCAAGTAATGGTAATCACTATGTAATAAATCCTTTAGTTTATATAACAGTAGAACACATCCTAATAAAAGAGGCATAGTTGCCCAAGACTTACATAGCAAAAACCTGCTGATAGATTCTCTTTAATAGTTTTTGTCACCTTATCTGACAGCAACAAAATATAGACAATGAAACCCTGCACCAATGATGTATTACATAGATTACTGGCTGCCATCTTTCTCACACAATCAAAGAATTTAGGTTTATAGAGACACAGCAGAGCTGGGAGAGCTGCCCTCCCCCACACTATGCTCTCCATAGAGAGTGTGCATTGACTGTGAGATGCCAGTCACATAAGGGGACAACAAAGTAGTCCTGTAATAGTAATCAGCAGCATGCTGCCCTCAACTTACATAGCAAAAACCTGCCAACAGATTCCTTTAATGGGAATCTGACCCCTCCAAATCACCCTCAACCCTATTAATACCTGTTCCTGCACCCTAACATATCAGTATTAGTGCTCCTATTCTATAAAAAAAAAGCGCTCTGTAACATTGGAATAATCAACAATATACACTTACAAATCTGAGACTTCTTGTCCCTGAATAAGTCTCACAGGGTGTCCCCTGTGAGACTCTAAGCCCTCCCTAGGTGCTCATTTTCACGCCCCGAATAATCTACCCTCTCTCTGTCTGTGCTGCAGTGATGTGGAGCTGAAGGCAGGACTAATGATTTGCATTCTGTGAGTGATAGAGAGGGGGGAGGGTAAAGCCTGCACAAGCAGAGGGACACAGACAGAGAGAGTGTGGATCCTGGAGCCTGCAAAACAAAACTGCCCTAAGGGCTAAAGAATATAGCCCCTGCTAATTATAATCACTAATGGTACCTTTACACGCCGCTACAGAAGGTTAGAAACAACCGGGTGTTGGAGACAAATGTATCTTGCACCGTCAAAACAACCCGAGGTAGCGGCGTGTAAACTCGGTTGTTGCCACCCGTCACTGTCGACACCTGTTTCAGAGCAGTGCTCTAAAACAGGTTGGTTTCAACCCGATGGTAGCGGCGTCTAAATGAGGAACAGGAAGGTTTATTCAACACCTAGTTACATCCCTGGGGCGTGACACAGCCTCCGGGATACCGCGCCCCTTCAGCGATCATTGGTGGAAGCTCCTGCGTTACGATTGGTTGTCGCTGCATAGGGCGGCATATTTAAGGAGCTGACCAGTCACACTACACAATTGCAATAGCATCATGTATTAGCCAGCCTTCCTGCGCTGGCTGGCCAATCATGATGCTATTGCATTGTCCAATCATCGTACGAGCGTCTCGTAAACCACAATTCTGGCACGCCTATGTGTTGTCCCTGCTGCCCCAGGTCCTCCCATATTACCTTCTGTAGCGGCGTGTAAATGAGGGACGGTGCTCTACAGAAGGTAACCTGCGGCACCCGGTGGTGCCTCCGGAGATAGATTAAACCTTCTATAGAGCACCTTGTAGCGGCGTGTTAAGGTGGGGTCACACGCGGCGATCTGGTCTGCGATGTCGGAAGCGACGTGCAGGTGCGCGGTCGCTTCCGACATCGCAGGCCAGCTGTCACACGGCACGACGGTGCCGGTGACGCGGCGGCGATGTGGGCGGAGCCATCGCTCGCTGGGCTGGGCTCAGCCCAGCGAGCGATCCACAACAACACTGCGATATAGGCTGGATCGCGCCGCTAGCAGTGTCAGACGGCGCGATCCAGCCTAATCGCTGGTCACAGGTTGCCAGGTTTATGAACATGTTCATAAACCTGTCAACCTGCGACCAGCGATAATTTGCAGTTGCGTCGCGCTGTCACACAGCGCGACGCACTTGCAATATCGCCCGCGACTTCGCTGTGACGTCACTTTGCGGCGATGTCGCGGGCGACATCGCCGCGTGTGACCCCACCTTAAAGGTGGTATCGGGTACTGTTTGCAACCGTTGGAACGTGCTCGTGCACGTGAGACACCCGGTTGTTTCCAACCTTCTGTAGCAGCGTGTAAAGGTACCATAATGAGTAAGTATTAAAACGTTTTTATCCACTTTCACAGGATGCTTTTAGGAGACAAAAAAAGTGTGAGATTAGTGATAATATGCTGCAGGGACATGTTTTGGTAGCTTGGGAGGCGTTCTGGAGGTGACAGGATCCCTTTAAGCAGTATTGAGGGAGATTAGATTCTAAAATACGGTCTATACTATCTTACCTGTCCTACCGTCAGGCTGGTTGGTTTTGATATAATATGTCAAACACAAAGGATTCTGCTCCCTTTTCCTGCAGGCCATGTTAGTCTTGGCATGCATTGATCTGTCTTCTACAAGTACACAGTTGGTTACTTTTTTGGAAATGTAAATATTTCTTCATCTGCATGCAGAATTTGGTTCTGGTAAGGATGTAAAATGCCCTTGTAGTCTCTTGTTGAACATTGATTTCCAGTATTCCATTCTCTCATGAATACTATGCTTTGATGATGAAATGTTAAAGTCTGCTTATATTGTTTGTACTAAGACTGAGTTAAATTTGATTTTGGTGAAATTACTTTCAAATTATATGAAAACTTTTTTTAACACAAGCATACTAAAGGGTTTTGGAAACTTTACAAAGTGACCAACCGTATAAAATAAATATGTATTACGGTCGATCTATCAGTGTTGACATCCTGTCCATCACTCAATTGATCATTATAATGATATTTGCACCTACAGCACATGACCTCTCAGGCCAGCCGTTGGCTGCCACAAACATTATAGATGGGGAGAATGAAGAAGTGTTTGTGATTTTTTATTTTTTCAACCTGTAAGAATCTCCTTTTCGATAAACCATTCTTTCTCTGTTTCCTTCATGATCTATAGTTTCGTGACATTCAGTGACAGAAGTGAAAAACCCCTTTTCTGAATCTTTAAATTATGGGGCAATGGCTTACCCTTTTTCTCTGATGACCTTTGTTCAGGACCAAACAAATGAATGCTAATCCTAAACTACATGCCTCATAAAGTTTTTTGTATTTGTCATTGATGTATGATAATATCCAGTAAATTAAATTGCATTCATATACACTACAGACCAAAAGTTTGGACACACCTTCTCATTCAAAGAGTTTTCTTTATTTTCATGACTATGAAAATTGTAGATTCACACTGAAGGCATCAAAACTATTAATTAACACATGTGGAATTATATACTTAACAAAAAAGTGTGAAACAACTGAAAATATGTCTTATATTCTAGGTTCTTCAAAGTAGCCACCTTTTGCTGTGATTACTGCTTTGCACACTCTTGGCATTCTCTTGATGAGCTTCAAGAGGTAGTCACCGTTAATGGTTTTCTCTTCACAGGTGTGGCCTGTCAGTTTTAATAAGTGGGATTTCTTGCCTTATAAATGAGATTGGGATCATCAGTTGTGTTGTGCAGAAGTCTGGTGGATACACAGCTGATTGTCCTACTGAATAGACTGTTAGAATTTGTATTATGGCAAGAAAAAAAGCAGCTAAGTAAAGAAAAACGAGTGGCCATCATTACTTTAAGAAATTAAAGTCAGTCAGTCCGAAAAATTGGAAAACTATGAAAGTGTCCCCAAGTGCAGTTGCAAAAAACATCAAGAGCTACAAAGAAACTGGCTCACATGAGGACCGCCCCAGGAAACGAAGACCAAGAGTCACCTCTGCTGCAGAACATAAGTTCATCTGAGTCACCAGCCTCAGAAATCGTAGGTTAACAACAGCTCAGATTAGAGACCAGGTCAATGCCACACAGAGTTCTAGCAGCAGACACATCTCTACTACAACTGTTAAGAGGAGACTTTGTGCAGCATGCCTTCATGCTAATTTAGCTGCTAGGAAACCACTGCTAAGGACAGGCAACAAGCAGAAGAGACTTGTTTGGGCTAAAGAACACAAGGAATGGACATTAGACCAGTGGAAATCTGTGCTTTGGTCTGATGAATCTAAATTTGAGATCTTTGGTTCCAACCACCGACTCTTTGTGCGGCACAGAAAAGGTGAACGGATGGACTCTACATGTCTTGTTCCCACCGCGAAGCATGGAGGAGGAGATGTGATGGTGATGGGGTGCTATGCCAGATGACCTGGCCTCCACAGTTACCAGAAAATATGGGAAGCAAGGTGTACCACGTTCCGCGCTGCTGAGCCCACAAAATCACCTGGGATGCAAGAAGTTGTAGCAGTATGCTTCTTTATTCCTTCCTACGCATTTCGGCGCGCCGAAACGCATAGGAAGGAATAAAGAAGTATACTGCTACAACATCTTGCATCCCAGGTGATTTTGTGGGCTCAGCAGCGCGGACCATGGTACACCTTGCTTCCCATATTTTCTGGCAGTTTTTCTACGTTGGAGTGGTCGGTGGAGGTCCTGCAGCAGCTGATACTGTGATATGCTGTTAAACCAGTTGTGGGTCTCACAACTGGAATAGGTGAGTGTAACTGCATTACACCACTCACATCTGAGTGTCACTAGTGATAGGGCACTATTTCGCCTCTTGTTCCCCCACCTATTTTGTATTTCCACAGTTACCAGACCTGAACCCAATCGAGATGGTTTGGGGTGATCTGGACTGCAGAGTGAAGGCAAAAGGGCCAACAAGTGCTAAGCATCTCTAGGGACTCCTTCAAGACTGTTGGAAGACCATTTCCAGTGACTACCTCATGAAGCTCATCAAGAGAATGCCAAGAGTGTGCAAAGCAGTAATCATAGCAAAAAGATGGCTACTTTGAGGAACCTAGAATATAAGACATATTTTCAGTTGTTTCACACTTTTTTGTTACCGTATATACTCATGTATAAGCCAACCCGTGTATAAGCCGACCCCCCTATTTTGCCCCAAAAATCTGGAAAAACCTATTGACTCGTGTATAAGCCGAGGGTGGACCCCAGCACAGGTATAAAGCCCCCAGCAGTGTGGTATACAGGCCCCCCCAGTGGTATACAGGCCTCCCCAGTGGTAGTATACAGCAGCCCCAGTGGTAGTATATAGCATCCCCAGCAGCCCCAGTGGTACTATATAGCATCCCCAGCAGCCCCAGTGGTAGTACATAGCATCCCCAGCAGCCCCAGTGGTAGTATATAGCATCCCCAGCAGCCCCAGTGGTAGTATACAGTTAGGGCCAGAAATATTTGGACAGTGACACAATTTTCGCTAGTTGGGCTCTGCATGCCACCACATTGGATTTGAAATGAAACCTCTACAACAGAATTCAAGTGCAGATTGTAACGTTTAATTTGAAGGGTTGAACAAAAATATCTGATAGAAAATGTAGGAAATGTACACATTTCTTTACAAACACTCCACATTTTAGGAGGTCAAAAGTAATTGGACACATAAACATAACCCAAACAAAATATTTTTATTTTCAATATTTTGTTGCGAATCCTTTGGAGGCAATCACTGCCTTATGTCTGGAACCCATGGACATCACCAAACGCTGGGTATCCTCCTTCTTAATGCTTTGCCAGGCCTTTACAGCCGCAGCCTTCAGGTCTTGCTTGTTTGTGGGTCTTTCTGTCTTAAGTCTGGATTTGAGCAAGTGAAATGCATGCTCAATTGGGTTAAGATCTGGTGATTGACTTGGCCATTGCAGAATGTTCCACTTTCTTGCACTCATGAACTCCTGGGTAGCTTTGGCTGTATGCTTGGGGTCATTGTCCATCTGTACTATGAAGCGCCGTCCAATCAACTTTGCAGCATTTGGCTGAATCTGGGCTGAAAGTATATCCCGGTACACTTCAGAATTCATCCGGCTACTCTTGTCTGCTGTTATGTCATCAATAAACACAAGTGACCCAGTGCCATTGAAAGCCATGCATGCCCATGCCATCACGTTGCCTCCACCATGTTTTACAGAGGATGTGGTGTGCCTTGGATCATGTGCCGTTCCCTTTCTTCTCCAAACTTTTTTCTTCCCATCATTCTGGTACAGGTTGATCTTTGTCTCATCTGTCCATAGAATACTTTTCCAGAACTGAGCTGGCTTCTTGAGGTGTTTTTCAGCAAATTTAACTCTGGCCTGTCTATTTTTGGAATTGATGAATGGTTTGCATCTAGATGTGAACCCTTTGTATTTACTGTCTTGGAGTCTTCTCTTTACTGTTGACTTAGAGACCGATACACCTACTTCACTGAGAGTGTTCTGGACTTCAGTTGATGTTGTGAACGGGTTCTTCTTCACCAAATAAAGTATGCGGCGATCATCCACCACTGTTGTCATCCGTGGACGCCCAGGCCTTTTAGAGTTCCCAAGCTCACCAGTCAATTCCTTTTTGCTCAGAATGTACCCAACTGTTGATTTTGCTACTCCAAGCATGTCTGCTATCTCTGTGATGGATTTTTTCTTTTTTTTCAGCCTCAGGATGTTCTGCTTCACCTCAATTGAGAGTTCCTTTGACCGCATGTTGTCTGGTCACAGCAACAGCTTCCAAATGCAAAACCACACACCTGGAATCCACCCCTGACCGTTTAACTACTTCATTGATTACAGGTTAACGAGGGAGACGCCTTCAGATTTAATTGAAGCCCTTAGAGTCCATTGTCCAATTACTTTTGGTCCCTTGAAAAAGAGGAGGCTATGCATTACAGAGCTATAATTCCTAAACCCTTTCTCCGATTTGGATATGGAAACTCTCATATTGCAGCTGGGAGTGTGCACTTTCAGCCCATATTATATATATAATTGTATTTCTGAACATGTTTTTGTAAACAGCTAAAATAACAAAACTTGTGTCACTGTCCAAATATTTCTGGCCCTAACTGTATAGCAGCCCCAGCAGCCCCAGTGGTAGTATACAGCAGCCCCAGCAGCCCCAGTGGTAGTATATAGCAAACCCCAGCAGCCCCAGTGGTAGTATATAGCAGCCCCAACAGCCCCAGTGGTAGTATACAGCAGCCCCAGCAGCCCCAGTGGTAGTATATAGCATCCCCAGCAGCCCCAGTGGTAGTATACAGCAGCCCCAGTGGTAGTATATAGGAGCCCCAGAAGCCCCAGTGGTAGTATATAGGAGCACCAGCAGCCCCAGTGGTAGTATATAGGAGCCCCAGCAGCCCCAGTGGTAGTATACAGCAGCCCCAGCAGCCCCAGTGGTAGTATATAGGAGCCCCAGCAGCCCCAGTGGTAGTATACAGCAGCCCCAGCAGCCCCATTGGTAGTATACAACAGCCCCAGTGGTAGTATATAGGAGCCCCAGCAGCCCCAGTGGTAGTATACAGCAGCCCCGGCAGCCCCAGTGGTAGTATACAGCAGCCCCAGTAATCCAGGGCCCCCCCAGCCTTGCTCCGGTAACCTGTAAAGTAAAATATACTTATCACTGTCCCGCTGCCGTCCGCGCCCGCATCCGCCGACATGCGATCCTCCATCTTTATGCGTCTTCTTCCGACTTCCTGTGTTCGGCGCCGGCAATGACGTCATTGCCTGCGACGAACAGAGAAAACCGGAAGAAGACGCATGAAGATGGAGGATTGCATGTCAGCGGATGCGGGCGCGGACGGCAGCGGGACAGTGATAAGTATATTTTACTTTACAGGTTACCGGAGCTAGGCTGGGGGGGCCCTGGATTACTGGAGCTGCTGGGGCTGCCGGGGCTGCCGTATTGACTCGCGTATAAGCCGAGGGGGTACTTTTCAGCCCAAGTTTTGGGCTGAAAAACTCGGCTTATACGCGAGTATATACGGTAAGTATATAATTCCATATGTGTTAATCCAAAGTTTTGATGCCTTCAGTGTGAATCAACAATTTTCATAGTCATGAAAATAAAGAAAACTCTTTCAATGAGAGCGTGTGTCCAAACGTTTGGTCTGTATTGTACATCCAATCCCCCCAAAATCAATGCAACTCATTCACAAATTTTTAAGACTTTGAAGGGCATCTGGAGATTGAAGTTTTTCACGATTTCTAGATGCCCATCAAAGCAGGCTGCTCTTAAGGGAGTAGAATTAGTAAGGGTTGTGTTAGTCACAAAGTCATTGTGATCCAAAAGTGACTGGACAACTTTCAGGTGAATGGTACATAGAAAATCAGCTATCACCAAAACTATGGCCTTAGTAATAGGGATGAGCGAGTATACTCACTACTATTCAGAACTCTCCGAATAGTAGCGGTATTCGGGTGCTCACTACTCTCGAGTATCTTATGAGTACTCGGGAGTATCGAGTAGTCCGATTACTTTCACAGTGTATCTGATACACTGCAAAAGTACCCTAAAAGTGAATAAAAGTTGTTAAAAATAATAAAATTACATACCTGTCCAATGCCTACACCGGGACCGTCCCAGAAGACCTGCGATCCTGGCAGTACACTAGGACCTTGTAATCTGGCCAATCAGGTGGCCGCTAGCGATCACGTGGTTGTGACGTGTCGCCATCTGATTGGCCAGATCATACCGCCATTGATTGGTGAAAGTCACAGGTCCTTGTCTGGTGGTCGCAGGTCTTCTGGGACGGTCCCAGTGCAGGTGTTGGACAGGTGAGTATGTAATTTTATTATTTTTAACAACTTTTGTTCACTTTTAGGGTACTTTTGCAGTGTATCAGATACACTGCGAAAGTAATCAGACTCGCTATACTCGCAACGAGTACCGAGTACCGGGACCTACTCGTTGCGTAATTAAAATAGTGCGGTACTCGCTCATCCCTACTTAGTAAAACTATCTAGATTTCACCTTTCTATCCAAAGAGTCTTTCAAGCAGGCTCTATACACTCAAAGCACCACTGCCCAATTGAAGATCTTTAGGATAAAGAAATCCTGATCAGGGTCACTGCTCCAGCCCTTTCCGAGACTCCTCCTTCAAACTCGGATGTCTGTCGGACAGTGTGTCCCTGCCCTTAAATGTATTCTCTAAACGCATCTAGAACTTCATCTTCTAGAACCTTTAGATTTCTGAATAGATAGCAAAAAATACTAGCATAAACTTGACATTTGGAGGGAATAAAGCTTTCAAGAGGTCACAGTCCCCTAATAATGCCTACTGAATACTATAAGCTAAAACATCCTAATAAAAAACATGGCTGGTTAAATTACAGGATAAGAATGCCGCACTGACAAACAACTTACAGTAGAATACTGAATCCTATCAAGCAGCCTAATGAACTAGAAATACAATGCGCAACTTAATTGAGACAGTAAACTGCTGAGGCAAACACGGCTTACTCTACCATAATGGGCAAGACTGCACAAAATGACGGTTTCCCCATGATTTGTAGCTGCTGAGAGAGAACACCTACCCTACTAAATAAATCAAGGCTGGGAGACCACACTGCTGGGACAGACATGTGGACATGCTCTAAAAACCACCAATGGACCAGGAAATTAACCAAGAGCTGGAACAAAAAAGATTAGCACCGAGATATAGCTGATGATAGTAAATGAAGAGAGCACCACTTGTCCACCTTAAAGAGGTAAAGAAAAAAAATGTAAGGCCAATATGGTTGGAATGTTCCATTTTAGAAAAAATTTAATTTATGTCCAAAGTTGATCAGTTGTAACTGATTTAGACAAATGCTGCAGACCACGGTAATTACTAAGGGGTCAGTCTTTATTCCATTTAGTGTCTGCTTTTCAAAAAAGAATATGTACAGCTGCTGAAGTATTTCTTGGATTCTTAAGACTGACACCAATTGAAAACCAGATGAACCCTATTTTTAATCAATCAGGTCTTTTCTGCTTTTGCGTGGTTCAATTAGAAAATGTATCCGTTTTGGCCACAAATTCCATTTGTATGTTCCTTACAGGAACCTGTCAGCTAGATTACACCTCCAGCTATCACTGTCTGCATCTGCAGCTTCATAGTACTATTCTAATCATCCCTGTCTGAGCTCATAGTATAATGTTAAAGGTGAAAAAAGGAATTTATACACTTACATTTTCTTATGTAAATGAGGCAGCGTGTAGACACCTTGGAGGATGTAGTTACTCTGGCAGTCTAACAGTTAACATTTCTGCCAAATGTCAGAATATGCTGCAGGACCTGTGTGATTCACGATCATGTCACTATAATAATTCTCCATAGGCCATAATGAGTTTGCTTGCTTAGCTATGGTTACATGATCGTTACATTACACAGTCCTTTATACAGAGAAGTTTTTAGTGAGTTAACTATTAACCTGAGTGACTATGTCCTCCAAGGTGTAGTCTGACTGCCTCATTCACATAAGAAAATGTAAGTGTCTAAATGCTTTTTTTTTTTTTTTTTTTAATAATTTTTTATGTATTTATTTAAGATTTATAGCATATACAAATATCAATGAACTTTAAAGTAAAATCGGTTGCGTAGGAAAGCAAGCAATTTAAAATATTAAGGTCATACAAAAAAAAAAAATTGCATTCGCTGAGAACATATGAATATATAGAAGGTCCACTGTAAAGTAGTCAGCAAAACAAAACCATAACGCAACTACAATGGTAAAACTAAAAAGAGAAAATAAGAAGAACAGTTCCTGATGCGGGGAGTCTTACTTAACCATGCAGATCACATGTAATATTGTCTAACGCTTGCACTGTGAGCAAAAAAAAAAAAATAGAAAGTTAAGAAAAATAGAGCAGGGTGCTAGGGCAGTGGGTGGAAATGAAGCAGGGCAAAGGGTTTAGGGGAGATGGGGTGGGAGAGAATGGGTACAGGATGAGAGAGGTCAGTGGCCCAAGTCCCAGTCCTCAGCACCAGCCAGCAATAGCTCGTATCTAGTTGTTTGCTGGAAATCCATCCAGTCCGATCAGGTGCTCCAAAATTTTCTGTGAGTGTCTTGTATAGAGGCAGTAAATCCTCCATATACATCAGCTCATTGACTTTGCAAACCATTGTGAGAGACGTGGAGGAGAGGTTGTGCCCAGAGCTTGGTGATGAACGCCCTCGCTCACTTATAAAATATTTTAGAAGTCAGTTTTTATAAATCGGATAGGAGTTGCAGTAAGGTGTAGCAAAGTCAAAGCTGGAGTCAGCAATTCTGCAAGATTAGCAACTGATTGATTGTGTCCTCAATGCTGTGCCAGAAAGGCCTGAGCGCTTCGCAGTCCCAAAAAATATGGACAAACGTGCCAGTCTCCTTCTACACCTCCAACAGGTAGTGTCAGCTTCGGATACAAAGAATGCAGTTTTTCTGGAACTTTATATCATCTGGAAAGAAGTTTGTATCCCCTCCTGGTGTTTGGAGCTTATGGAGGCGCTATGAGCAAGAAGCATACAAGATGTCTGTAGTTCAGGAGGTGACCTATGATTTGATCCCATTTGCAATGAGTTAAGAGGCCCTGCCGGGGACACCAGCATCGCATAACCAGATAAGTTGTTTTACAGGGCTGATCACCTCAACTGTTATAGCATGTTGAGAGTGTACGCAAAATAGTAGCTGGAAACATCACCATCCAGAGGTAATCTATCTTTCACCTTAAGCGAACTGTCACCCTCCAGAATCTAAAAAACAAGCACCTGAGCACTAAGCCAGCATTCTGACAGTGTCTATACATTTATCTCCCTTGATTCATGAAATAAAGACTTTATAAAATCTGTTTCAAACCTATCCAGACGGAGCGGTTTTCAGGTGTCTGTCTCCTCCTCTGTGTGTCGTCATCCTCTCTGCTCTCTGTGAGCCTCTCAGGGCCACCTCCTGCATTACAGAGCTTTGTCAGCTCTGCTACAACATAGAGCTGCTGTTATAAGAGACCCCAGTAGTAAATCTAGCAGGAGACCTTGAGAGAGAAGCACTGCCTGCTACATAGCAGCCTTGAGCTGAGCTGTCAGCATGCAGCAAGTTGATTTTTGCTTTAGATCAGGGGCTGGAGGAGTAATGCTGCGGGTACAAGAAACTGAAAGTGAACCTGCTAACCGAAGGGCTCTATGTAATGCAGTATCCTGCTAGATTACTACTGTGGTTCTATACTATTTAGCAACTGAAAAGCTCTTAATGAGAGATGGCCCTGGAGCGTGCACAGAGAGCAGAGAGGATATACACACAGAGAGGTGAGATAACACTGAAGACACCCTCCGTCTGACAGGTTAAACAGATTTTATAGTCTTATTTCGTGAATCAAGAGCATAATGTATGAACCTTGTCAGATGAGCTTAGTGCTGAGAAGTGCTATGTATTTTTAGATCCTGAGGGGTGACAGTTTCCTTAATATACACTATTAGCTACACATGATGGTGAATAATACTATGAACTGAGGTACACATAGTGATAGCTTGGGCATAAACCAGTGACACTTTCCTAAGCTGTACAGATGAGCATTTCACAGTCTGTATACAGTAATCATGTTAGACCTATAAGACTGAAAAAGTCCACTAACTTAAAATAAATCACTGACTTAGGTGGACTAATGGATAAAACGTAATATCTTTATTATTTAGACTGTGGCGCCCTATGGCTAGGCACCAGAGGAGAGTACTGCACCCCAAATAGCAGGTGTAGTGCCTCGTAGCTGTGGGTTTGGGGTTTTAACTTATGGAGTCTACTAGGTAGTGGGAATGTATATTCAGTAAGTCCTAGGGGTGAAGCCTAGGTTAGAGTGGGAAAACAAGGAGCAAGTGATAATTCTAGTCAGTTAGAAGGAGAGACAGTTGCTGGGAAGGCAGCCTGAGAGGATGTGCCTGACAGGGCTGCTGACAGGAGGGCACCTCTCTTCAAGAGGGGAACCCAGAACAGGGGGAGACGATCCAGAACCGGTTGGAGCCGGCTGAAACCCGTCTGGGGTCAACACCGGCAACACGGAAGCCAAGGCAGTCAGGGGTCCATCCCTGACCGTAAACCGACGAGCCATGGGACCAATCCACGGAAGCCGTAGCACCACCAAAACGGTACCTCCTCCTCGTCCCATAATCAGCCCAAGACACCGATAGCTACGGCCCAGATTCCAGGTGGCGCGAGGTTCAAGTCTCACCGTTCCCGTCGTACCGTTAAAGGGACAAACCGCACCTATCCATAACAGGCCGGGGATCGGCAAGGAAGCTCTGCCTAAGGGTGGGAAAGAGAGAGAGTAGAAAGGACTGAGACCCCGAAAGCCTTTAGGAAGGAAACATCCACAGACCTATAGGGCACCCTGAACCTGCAGTTACCTCCCTATTATACCAACTTGTACTGTGTACTATACCATCTGCCGATAACAGTTGAAAGTTGGAGGTTGAATTGGTTTCCTTCCTTCCCAGCCGCACCCAAAGGCTCTGCATCATCAGAGGGGTAACAACCATCCCTCACTATCCATCATTGCTGCCTGATTAAATCTCACCTGCATGGCGACTGACATCTAACTGCTACCATCACCTCAGTGGCCGGACCTGCATGCTCCGGTACTCCATCATACCAGGATTCACAGATGGCGTCACAACCTTTCCCTAAATCCCCATTCCCTCCAAACAATGAAGCCAGGGCCACAGAATCTGGAGCAACCGACCACCATGATTCTGTTACAGCCACAAATCATCCCGGTATCCGATACCCCTCTCTCTGTGCTCATCAAGACTATTACCATTCATGACCCGAATTTTTTGTTTTTCATTTTCAGTTATTTGCTCCCTGCTTCTAAGAGACATAACTTTTAATTTTTCAGTCAATTAGACATATGACAGTGTTTTTTTGGGACGATGTGTACTTTCCCTATTCAAAATTTATTTTACCATTAGCTTACAGGGATATTGCAATAAAAATTCTAATGCAGTGAAATTGCAAAAACGTGCAATGACACATTTGTTTTTGGGTATTTAAGTCGCCATGTTCACATATATGGTAAAACCAACATGACGGGGTATGCCTCATCTCGGTACGAGTTAGTAGAACCCACATGTATACCTTTACTGAGTATTGGGTGTACAAAAATCAGAAGTTTGAAAATAAACACCAAAACAGACTTTTTGCGCCATTTCTGCGACCGTAGCGTCTTTTTCGAGATCTGGAGCTGTGTATGCTTATTTTTTGCATCTTGAGCTACCGTTTCTAATGATGACCATTTTGGGAAAACGCTAGTTTTGATCCCCGTTATTGCATTTTATAACAATGTTGACAGCGACCAAAAAAACGATTTTGGAGTTGGATCATGTTTTTCGCTACGAGAGTTTACGGCTTCACATAACGATTTATATGATGAATGATCGGGCGATTTTAAAGATGCATGTACACCACTCAAAACAACTATAAACCTATTAAAACCTTCCCTACAGCATATTAACACTGTTCCCACAATCTCCTTTTAACTCCTAAATGACTTCTAGTCAAAGTGAAGAAAGAGGACTTAAAGTACCTTGCTTAGTGATGAAATGAGGACTAGCTATTCAATCATCATCATAAAGGCAGCCCTCTTCTTCAGATCACGCCTAGATAGCGTGATCTTCCTCATGGATTACAAATGTGGTCCTGCATTGCGTCGCTCCCGCGCTCCCATTTACTCGACGTACGGCTTCTATGATATCAGTAATGAAACATAATTCGCGTTGATTCTCTGATCGCCGTGCGTATCTACAACGCGCAGCTTTCTCGTTCAAGTGCCGCACTGCCATGCCTGCGGAGCGCACTGCGCATGCGTGCGGGAGCCTACACAAAGCGGCCGTGTAGGCTCCCGCACGCATGCGCAGTGCGCTCCCGCAGGCATGCGCAATGCGGCACTTGAAGCTGAAAGCTGCGCCGTTGTAGAGACGTCACCCGGCGACAGGAAATGACGCGAATCGCGTCATACTGCCCCCAGCCTGAAGCACGGACGTAATGGGAGCGCGGGGAGGCGCGCAGGGAGCGCACATTTGAATCCATGAGGAAGATCACGCCTATTCAGGCGTGATCTGAAGAAGAGGGGCTGCCTTGATGAGTGACTATGAATAGCATAGTCACTCATTATCATCACTAAGCAGGTACTATTATAACGTTTTTCTTCACTTTGACTAAGGGCATTTAGGAGGTAAAAGGAGTGTAGGGAAAGTGTTAATATGCTGTAGGGACAGGTTTTAATAGGTTTATAGGTGTTTTGGGGGTGACAGGATCCCTTTAATGCGGCGATACCAAACATGTGTATTTTTTATTTTTTTTTATACTTTTATTGTGATTGGGGGAAAAGGGGGGTGATTTGAACTTTTATATATTTTTTATTTTTACAGGTTTTTAAAAACTTAATTTTTTCATTGATTCTTATTTTTACACTGCCTCTTTAAGAGGCACCTTGCTGCACAGTCCGATCGCTTCTGGGAGATACAGATGAGCTGCAGCTCATCTGTATGTCCCAGAATTGCGGACTTGTTGTGGTTGGCAGCACCTGCCAACCACAACAGGAGATTGCGCTCTAACAGCATCCGGGGTCTAGCCAGGACCCCGGGCTGTCACATGAGCACCGGAGATCCCGCGATACTATTGCAGGATCTCCGGAGCAGGCGGGGAACAGCGCCTTCCCCGCTGCAGTCGTCTTGGATCCCGCTGTTAGTGATTGACAGCGGGTTCCAAAGGGTTAACAGCGCCGATCGGATCCTAGATCCAATCGGAGCTGTTAGCCCGACATCTCAGCTGATGAGATCAGCTGAGATGTAGGCTGTTTGATGTGAGCTCCGCGCTGGAGCTCTCATCAAACACCCCTTACCGGTCCATGACATTGTACAACGTCATAGGTCGGGAAGGGGTTAAACATGAGCCATGTATGAGGGAGTCGTGGAGTCAGAGTTGGAGTCGGAATCTGTGATTTGGCTTACCGACTTCACGGCCCTGGTTTTATCAATTGATCTACCAAAGTCAGTGATTTATAGTCCAAATACAGACAGAGAAGCCTGCACTGGCCACGGATCTCCTGACTTGAATTTCCATCCTTATAGCTGTATATGAAGCTGTTAGATTGAGTCGGGAAGTCATTAATCAGTCCGTGCATTGTGGTCCATGTATAGTGAAATACAACCGTCTAAACCAGGCCTAAAACAGAACTGACAAGTGGATTCACTCATGAGATCCTATGAAGAAGGGATGAGCTAGGAGGAGGGAAGAGATAAAGGTAGACATCCTCCTTCCCTTATCTACATAAAATCTTATGAGGACAATCTGTCAGTAATGGGAGAAATCTGTTTTCACTGAATGCAGGTTTTACGAACTTTGAGAATGATTGATCAGTTCTAGAGGAGAATAAAGACTTTCTCCAATAAGATATATTACAATATTTCTTATCTTCATGTGTGCCATTAAATTCTGAAATAAACATTAGAATGACTTGTACTCTTTAAGAACATAGCCTGAGGAGGGCTTGAAAAGTTATCTTTCCTCCTGTCTTGCCAACAGCAAGGAGATTAATCCTCCTGTTAAATGCATTGCATCAAGTACATTAGTTAATAAATTAATTGTACAATATTAAGAATATATAATGTTTTATATTTTTACTGTAACGTCAGAATTTGGGTCCGTACATTTGCTCGACTCCTGTTCCAGAGTTCTGACTTTTACTCGGCACATTACTGGACCTTTTCTAAAATATTAAAATATCAGTGTAATAAAATGAAGCATAAAGCTGTTTCTGCAGTTGTGACTTCTGACTTGTGAAGTGATCCTGTCCTTCTCTTTGTGTTGTTATATTGCCCAGCACGGCAGTCTTTGTTGCTCGCAGAACATGAAGCCGTCAATCTACATGCACAGCGTTGATGGTTTAACTTGACTTGAAAGAAAAATATTGAATATTTTTTTGTGCGTGAAAGCTGTGAACAAGAATTTAAATTGAGAGGGCAGGAATTATATGGGGTCAGGTGAGCCCTATTTGTCACTTGCAAAGTCAATCTACTTGTTTTTGTCAGCTGTAACTGCCGCTGATTGTTGATGGCGGTACATTATTTTGTCCGATTTGTCTCAGGCCACTGGTATGTAACGTGACCAAAGGGTCAAGGAGCAGCGTGTATGTTGTCATGTAAGCGGCTTGAAAGGAAAATTTCTTACAATGTTAGAAAAGAAGAGAAAGTATTTTCTCCGACCTTGGCTTCTGCTCCAGCACTAAATCGTTTTCTATTATTCATTGCAACCTTTTTCAATCGTCAGTAAGAATGTTTTCTTCTATATTAATCCCTCTTTACCATCGCTCTGCAGCATTTTCCAAGAATATATAAGTAAACAATTTAATGCATTATGTTAACCGCTGCAGTGTGTAAATGTATGAAGGTGTTATATAACATAGGAGGCATAATTCTCACATGAAGATGCAAATGATGATAAAATAATATTTGTTTTCTTATATGGCAAACATATTAGTATATCATCTAATGAAGTATTTCTTTGGGTGAGTGCTGATGATCAGCATTTTGGACACAGCGTGTTTTTTTTTGTGTCCAAAACGCTGCATCATACAGTAGAAATCCCGTGTCCACTGTGCTTCTTCTTTACACAGTGTAAACTGACCTATGGCACGGCTTCCTGATCGGCAGTATGTTGATTTATTCTTATGTGTAAATTAAGGAAGCTTTAACGGTTTTGAGCGGGCGTTTGGAGATAAACCACAGAGACATCTTATTAGTGCCTTCTCTTTACTTGCTCAAATGTGGACTGGTCACTCCTCACATGTTTCGGCAGCTAATACCGCCTTCATCAGGACATCACCTGATGAAGACGGTAATAGCTGCTGAAACATGTTTGAGGAGTGACCAGTCCACATTTGAGCAAGTAAAGAGAAGGCACTAATAAGATGTCTCTGTGGTTTATCTCCAAACGCCCGCTCAAAACCGCTAAAGCTTTCTTAACTTACACACCTCTACACCCTGGTGGGTGTGCGGTGCAGTGCTGCTGGAGGAAAGTTTCTACGAGACCTGTGGGGAGAATATTAGGAGGATCGAGGACCTGCGGTGACTTCAGAAATCCCATGATCCAACATGTGACCGGCTGTCTGGCATGACAGCAGCGGCGGGTGCACAAGACGCACCGTAGGCTCTGTACCACAGTTATGCCGGAGCATAACCGAACCAAAGTTAGTGCATCTCCCCCATTGCCTCCACTAGACCACCGGGTATTACACCAGGAGCGCCCCTCCTTTTTTCTCTCTTTTATTTTAGATTTATTCTTATGGGCATGTGAGTCTTCTCAGCGGAAGAACACAGCAAAAATTTGCTGCTCCCAGAGGCCTGGTTGTGGATGCGTTTAGCACATTCTCCTGCAGAGAGCGTTAGCATTTCTGCAATGAAAAATATGCTGCGTCAAGAATGCTAGCAATACTGATTGTATGCATGTATCCTTAGTCAGCGTTCACAAATTGCAGTTTTATACTGCAAATAATGTATACTTTGCAGTCGTCCAAACAATTCCACAATGGCAGCAATGTGTATAGTTTTTTCTTTAAGCCTTATAAAACTTATGTGTTTAAACACATCAATGAAAAATAGTACTGGTGTCAGCAGTGTTTTGTATAAGTATATCATCAGTGTGCCATCCGTGTGTTCAATTTTACCATCAATGTGTCATCAGAGTCTTTGACAGACGGATAGATAACTGAATAAATATATAAATTACAAATATTGTCCTATCTATTAAATTTAATGCATCACTGACCCAGATTTATATTGGCCCTTATACCCCAAAATTAGGCTTACAGAAGATAATTAATTTACTATTTAATCATCCCTCTAACTCATGGAAAAGTGCTCACCCAATAAAATTAATAAATCAGAAAAAGTACAAGGTGATTTATGCAATAAAAAATTAAAATGTATTGAAAAAACTTAAAAAATGGACTATATCAATAGTACATGTGAAAATTACAATAATAATACCTTCAGGTTTTTAATAAAGAAATACAAAAATCGTGACAAAAATAAAAAAGAATAAATATCAGAAAATGTTTACATAAAGGAGATCTGTAAATGACACCCTAAATACTAAGAAGTGATCTTTTAAAGGTTACCCTATAACAACAAAATCTATGTGCCCAGACAAAAACAAAAAGTCTTTCATCTATAAAGTGAACATCTAGTTGTCACCTATCTCTCACATAGGGGGCCAATCATAGATATAACAAAATAAAAAAGGTGAAACCAAGAGGTAAAGATCAAGGAAAGCTAATTACCTGGTGTATCTACAGACTCATCTGCACTCTACATGCACGTTTCGTCTCACGCCTTCTTCCAAGAAGAACAAGAAGAAGGCGTGAGCTGAAACGTGCATGTAGAGTGCAGATGAGTCTGTAGATACACCAGGTAATTAGCTTTCCTTGATCTTTACCTCTTGGTTTCACCTTTTTTATTTTGTTATATCTATGATTGGCCCCCTATGTGAGAGATAGGTGACTCTATGGAGATCTGACCGGAAGAAGCGGTACAGCACCGCGAAACGGCCCGTCGTCACTCCTCCACACTCCCTCCCCTACAGCAGCCATGTCGTGCCTAGACTTGGGCAAATAAAAGATTGAAGATTTCAACATGGTGAGTGCCGCTCATTTTTTCTTAAAGAATTTGTATATACCGTATATACTCGTGTATAAGCCGACCCGTGTATAAGCCGACCCCCCTACTTTTGCCCCCAAAACCTGGGAAAACCTATTGACTCGTGTATAAGCCGAGGGTAGACCCCAGCACAGGTATACAGGCCCCCCCATCAAGATCCAGGGCCCCCCCCCTTGCGCGGCAAACCTGTAAAGTAAAATCATACTTATCAGTGTCCGTCCCCGCTGCCGACATGACGATCCCGGGCTTCACTCCGCGTCTTCCGGCTTCCGGCTTCTTGTGGTCGCGGGCAATGACGTCATTGCCCGCGACCACAGGAAGGCGGAAGACGCGGAGTGAAGCCCGGGATCGTCATGTCGGCAGCGGGGACGGCGCGACAGGACACTGATAAGTATGATTTTACTTTACAGGTTTGCCGCGCAAGGGGGGGGGGCCTGGATCTTGATGGGGGGGCCTGTATACCTCTGGGGGAAGCCTTATACTCGCGTATAAGCCCAGGGGGGACCTTTCAGCCCAAATTTTGGGCTGAAAAACTCGGCTTATACGCGAGTATATACGGTAATTAAACTGTATTACATGCATATTTAGGAAGTTCAGGGAGGTATTATTTGTGGATCCATCTTCTTTGGCATATGCCGTCCTTCTTTTCAAATCCAACCTGTGATACTGTTCATTTTGTAACTTGCTAGTTTAAAACTTATACCCCAGTTTAGAACATATGATCCTCGGACAAACTTCCAGCTCCATCTCTTCTATTTTCCAACATAGCGTACAAATTAGCTTCAGCAAATACTGTAATAAATGGCAACATCAGGCTTTTTATCACCATCATGACAATCGTCTCTAAATTCCTGAGAAAGTAAATATGTAACAAACAATACATATAAATAGCGAATTAAGCAAAACTATTATTATTCTATAAATTTATACTGATATTTTGAAGCTTGAGTTGGAGTAAGTACATTTCTCCACCTTCACATCCCTGGTGGCTCAGGATGTCTCAGTGATGGTCGCAGGTCACCCATTGTATGCATGGATTGTTGCTATACACCCACGCAATCAAATTCTAAAGGACGTGTTTTTCTAAAAGAAACTAAAATAAACAGAAAATACTTCAGAAATTCGTTTAGATGAGAATTCCTAGGAGTTATCCCTTAATGGGGTTGTGCCACAAACAATTGTATATTTTAATTAATACACCTTACAATAAAAATTAGGTCCACAATTGGATGTTTTAAAATAAAGTTCCTGCCACAAGATATTCTTATAAATATGCCCCTGTGTAATGTATGTGTCCGACCACGCAGGAATAGGATGGATACACCACAGCTCCTGGGCGGGGCGGCACGGGGAGGTAAGAGACTATGGAGACATTACAGCATGAGATCACAGCTGATTCTTTCTGTAATGTAAAACAAGTTTTTAAACAGGCAGTACAATATTTTACATCACAGAAAGAATCAGCTATGATCCCCGGCTGTAATGTCTGTATACTCTTATATTTTGTGATCCCCAGCTGTAACGTATGTATACTCTTATATTCTGTGAGCCCGTCTGTATTGTCTGTATACTCTTATATTCTGTGATCCCAGCTGTAATGTCTGTATACTCTAATATTCTGTGATCTCCAGCTGTAATGTCTGTATACTCTTATATTCTGTTATTCCTGGCTGTATTTTCTGTATACTTTTATATTTTGTGATCCCCGGTTGTAATGTCTATATACTGTTATATTCTGTGATCTCCACTGTATTGTCTGTATATTATTATATTCTGTGATACCAGCTGTAATGTCTGTATGTTCTTATATTTTGTGATCTTCAGCTGTAAAGTCTGTATACTCTTTTACTTTTTAGTGTCTGTATACGCATATATTCTGTGATCCCCGACTGTAATGTCTGTATACTCTTATATTCTGTGATCCCCAGCTGTATTGTCTGTATACTCTTATATTCTGTGATCCCCGGCTGTAATGTCTGTATTCTCATATATTCTGTGATCTCCGGCTGTATTTTCTGTACACTCTTATATTCTGTGATCCTCGGCTGTGTTGTCTGTATACTCTTATATTCTGTGAACCCATCTGTATTGTCTGTATACTCTTATATTCTGTGATCCCTGGCTGTAATATTTATATACTCTTATATTCTGTGATCCCCGGCTGTATTGTCTATATACTCTTATATTCTGTGATCCCTGGCTGTAATGTCTGTATACTCTTATAGTCTGTGATTCCTGGCTGTATTTTCTGTACACTCTTATATTTTGTAATCCTCGGCTGTGTTGTCTGTATACCCTTATATTCTGTGATACCCAGCTGTAATGTCTGTATGCTCCTATTATATTTTGTGATCTTCAGCTGTAAAGTCTATATACTCTTTTACTTTTTCCTCTGCTCAGGAGCTGTGGTACATCCGATCTGTTTCTGCATGGTTGGACACATACATTACACAGGGACACATATATGAGAATATCTCGGGAGGTAAAATACTGACCAAATGCTCAACATTTGTATGTGGCCTAAGAAAGAAGCACAGTGGGCAGAAGATTTCTATAAATCCCACTCACTTTGCTGGAACTGTAGGACGCTGTGTTTTTGCATAGGAAAAATGCATACCATCGAAAACTCACCTCAAACTCATTGTGGGCACACAGCCTTATGTGACTTTTTATTGGCCAAAATGTAGTTACTGTCTGAGTGTTTTCATTCCTGTATTATTAGTGACAGTGTTCCTTCGAGGTCGTAATTTTAACAAAATGATTTAATCCTTTGTTAGCGAGATTATATTCACTTTGAGATTTATGTGTGGCAAAGCTGCCATCTGCCAGGCCCTTACCGGTCAGGAATTAAGAATTCTTTTGCCATAATCATATTTTCTGATGTTACAAATATATAGTAAATGGCATTCTCCCAACAGATTCATACTTTTCATAATTCATTCAGGTTTTGTATTAATTACATTTTGTGATGAATTGTCTGCCAGCCTTGTCAATTTACCATAAAACTTGCCAAAATTGGATGATTTTCTACTTTCTACATTTTATATTCATTTGAAAGGAAGCATAATATTTATATCACAAGGGCATGTTACCAATTGTATGAAAAATTGTAGTCCTTCTAACAGAAGCTAGCACTCCATTAAAGGGGAACTCCAGGGAGAGAAAACGTTTTAGTACAGTTCCTGCCCTCCTACATGATGAAGCAGAACTGTACACTGCAGTACTAGGATCTATAGATCACTTATAATTCAATAAAATCATACCTGCTCCTCTGCTCTAGCCCCCACCTCAGGGAACCGAAATCTGTCTGAGAGCTTCATGTAGAAGCAAAGAACAGGAGGTGTGTCAGGGGCGTGGATGCTGTGAGCTGCAAGATCAGCCTACATTCACACCCCCTCAAAATTCTGTATGGGGAGGGGGCATGGCAGGGGGCGTGACCGCCAGCCCGATGTTCACACATATACACCAGCTTACCACAGCAGATTCAGGTCTGGAGACAATTACACTCAGTGCTGTGTGCAGCTTTGCCCCGGTTATAAATGAAGGCATCATGAATGCAGGACACCAGCCATAATCACTAGCAACCTCCTTTCTCACAGAGAGAGTGACCACTGGTTGTCCTGCAAACAGAATGGGATTCATATAGGGAGCTATCAGCGGCGGGGGATGCCGTGCATATTGCAATACACTGGCCCCCAGCAGTAATACAGAGCCCCCCCCCTCCTTATTATGTCTCCCCCAGGCTGCGGCACTTGTCAAAATAACAAACACTTTATACATCACCTCTCCGGCGCAGCTCCTCCGGTCCCGGCTTCTTCTTCCTGCTTGTGGCGGTGTCATGTGATCGGGCGCAGCCGATGACATCATCTCCTGCGCCTGGTTGTAAGAGAGTAAACTAATAAGCTGCTAAAACCAAGCAGACTGCCATTTTCTAGTGGCCCAGGAAAGATAAAACACAGTCTCTGGTTGCCATGGTGACTGCTCTGTGTCTAGAAAAGTGAAAGCAGTGTCTCTGGTTGCCTTGGTGACAGCTCTGTCAGTTGCTCTGGTGGTTGTTGATCTCTCTCTGCGGTGGCCATTACTAGTGTAAGGATTATAGCAAAGCCAGTGCAAGCTATATGGGCCTTTAAAGTTGTTTGCAAGCCCTGTTGTGTGGACTAAAGACTTTATCTTGAACCGAGCAAGTGTCCAGGATCTGAGGAGAGGCTGAGGAGATGTTCCCCCTGATGGAGCGAGTGATTGGCGTCCAGGAAGGCCGTGAGTGACTGCGAAAGGAGAGCCGGCGTCCGGTGCCATCCACATTGGGAGGATCCTGACAAGGAGGCTGAGGAGATGTTCCCCTTGATGGAGCGAGTGATTGGCATCCAGGAAGGCCGTGCGTGACTGCGAAAGGAGAGCCGGCGTCCGGTGCCATCCACATTGGGAGGATCCTGACAAGGAGGCTGAGGAGATGTTCCCCCTGATGGAGAGAGTGATTGGCGTCCAGGAAGGCCGTGAGTGACTGCGAAAGGAGAGTCGGCGTCCGTGTCATCCACATTGGGAGGATCCTGACAAGGAGACTGAGGAGATGTTCCCCTTGATGGAGCGAGTGATTGGCATCCAGGAAGGCCGTGAGTGACTGCGAAAGGAGAGCCGGCGTCCGGTGCCATCCACATTGGGAGGATCCTGACAAGGAGGCTGAGGAGATGTTCCCCCTGATGGAGAGAGTGATTGGCGTCCAGGAAGGCCGTGAGTGACTGCGAAAGAAATATTACAAGGGATGGAAGCCTCTCTTATGATGAGAGGTTGGACAACTTGGGCTTGTTTAGCTTAGAAAAAAGACATCTTAGAGGATATTACATTTATATGTATAAATGCATGAATGGTCAATACAAAGGCCTGGAACTTCACTTATTCATTCCAAAGATAGAACTATGGACCAGAGGGCACTCACCGTGGGTAGAAGAAAGGCGATTCCAGTAGCTGAATAGGAAAAGGTTCTTTACAGTTAGAGGGGTCAGACTATGAAATGCCCTATTATAAGAAGTAGTAATGGCAGACACTGTCACAGCCTTTAAAAAAGGGCTAAAGGATTTGCTCAGTACACATAATATTTTTGGTTATAAATGACTTGGTGACAAAAATGTATAATTGATGGGGGAAGGTTGAACTCGATGGACCTTGGTCTTTATTTCAATCTTTGTAACTGTGTAACTATGTTATATACAACAGGTGGCAGTTATAAAATATGTTTGGCACTGTTGTTGTTTCTGTTGCTTGGCCCCTATGGCAGAGCAGAAACAATGTCAGTTTGGTGTCTGCTGCGAATGTGACAGTAAAGGCCCTATTACACACTGAGATTTTCCAGCGATCCCACCAGAGATCCGACCTGGGATTGCTGGAAAGTCTCTCTGCAGTCGCTGGTGAGCTGTCAAACAGGCAGACTCACCTGCGACTAGTCAGCAGCGACATCGCTGGTAACCAGGGTAAACACCGGGTAACTAAGCAGCGTGCTTTGCTTAGTTACCCGGTTTTTACCCTGGTTACTAGCGTCCTCCCACTTACAGGCTGGGTTAAGCGGGAGGACGCTGGTAACCACTTAGTTACCCGGTGTTTACCCTGGTTACCATTGCCCAGCATCTAATGTGCGGCGCTGGGCGTTGGCTGTGAGGTCGCTGATCGTTGGTCTCTCGCTGTCACACCAGTGCGTGCTGACCAGCGGGAGACCAAGGACCAAAAAATGGTCCTTAACGATTTGCAGCGATCAGCGACCTCACAGCAGGGGCCTGGTCGCTGATGCGTGTCACACACTGTGACATCGCTGGAGAGGTCGCTCTTACATCACAAAACCTATGACGTTTCAGCGACATTGTTAGCGATGTTGTAGTGTGGTAGGTACCCCTAACAATCCAACTAGTAAATCTCATCAACACTGAGCTAAAGACCTCCATACAAATTGGATAAATGGGACCTAAACCTGCTGATTTCAGTGGGGATTGGCTTATCACATAAGGTGTATAGTGAACCCTGACCCATTAAATTCCAGCAGTCAATCCATTTGTGTGGAGATAAGCTTCTACCAGTTGGTGGGGGGCAATCGTTGTTTGACAGCTATCTAATGTGGGGCATTTTAATTTTAATACAAATTAATAATGATGATGATGCTCCACTGTGAATAATTTTTTTTCTTTGTACTGGTTCACAATAAAGATTAGAGTCCATTTCAGTTTCAATCTAAATGTAATGTTTAGTTACTTTGTAGGAATTATATTTACATATCTACTACTATTCAGGCATATTTTTAATTATGACATTACATGTTCTGACTATTGATTTCTACCTTCTTGTTTTACTTTGTTCAGAATTATTGATTGTTTTTTGCACGGATCACTGGTAGAATGTGCTTTGGATGCATATGTCTTTAGATTACCTAGTATGTATTTTAGAGCTGGAATGAGCCGCACTAATGCTCGCTCATGATTACCATTTTTGTTGCATACTGTTCCTCGTGGTAAAATAAAATCCAGGGGAATTGTTGCCGGAGATAAAAAGCAGTTTTTCAGTTGATTGCTCTTTGCATAATGAACGCAGCAGATCAGTGGGAGGACCATATGTATTTAGTATTCTGTTTTGTTGTCTTATTTGTACTATTGTACATACAACAGTAACGTTGCAGCAATAAATAAAATAAGCCACATTTATTAAAATACATAGTTTTACATACTGAAGGGAGAAGAAAAGACATTACTTTTTCTCACTCATTTATGAGTAGGGATGGGCGAATTTGTGGTTTTTCCCTGGGTTTGTGACTGGGGTTGTTGTGTTCAATCAAGATAATGGTTACTAATTAGATTAATTATACTAACCGGGTCCACCTCATCCCGTTCAGCTGTGCCACGACGCTGTGTTGCTTCTGGGCTTCCGAGGTAAATAGTCATGTGACTGGCTTCAATAGCCAATCACATATGCCAAGACTATAAGGGGCGGCTCAACAGTGATGCAGTGACGCTTCACACCAGGATGAAAAAATGCGGACCTGGTAAGTATATGAACAGTATTAACTATTGCTTCCTTTGCAGCGGTAACAGCGGGGATGATCCTGAACAAGTTCGCCTATCCCTATTTATGAGTCTTTATTGCTCTTTTATCATTGGGGGTGCAAAGCTAGCTGCAGTCCAGCAGGAAAAGAGTTACCTAACAAAAATATTTGAACTATCAAATTGTATATGATGTACAGCTTAGTATAGCACCAGCAATGATGCCTGGTCTGGTAAGTCATGTAATCACGACCACAGGGGCATGACCATGCTAAGTGGGCCAACTAGTATGCGGAACTAACGCCCTCTTGACTACTCGAAGGTCTAATTGAATATCATAAATGGACTTTAAAAATACTTTTTCCAAAGATCTGTTTCTGTTTGAAAAGAAATGAAGGAACTGTTAGGCAGGGAATTTAGATATGTGCGCACAACTGCTGGTGGTTCTGGGTAGTGATGAGGAAGTAGCGAAATATTCGCACTCGCTATACTTGTAGCGATTAGTTTTTAATAATTGCATATTCGTCCGAATAGTGTGCCCAATGTTAGTCAATTAGTGATAGGCTCCACCCACACACTTCCGGCTATAAAATGACTCTTTCCAGGACAGGGCGAGGGCGTGGGCTTTCTTATGATTTCAATGCCTTTAACACCTTGCTGTGCCCCCGGAGAGATCCTAACATTTAGTCTGCTCTTTGTGCACTGAAGGGAGTAGTCAATTTGTGTCAGATCGATAACGATTGACACATCACTCACGAGCACCAGCGATACTCGCCGAGTAACGAGTATCGCAAATACCGTACTATCAATTGTACCTGATACCTTATAAACACCGCGCAGTAGCGGCGTGTAATTCAGGTTGTTCCTCCCTGTCTCTTTTGACACCTGTCTTTCAATCTGAATTACACGCCGCTACTGCGCGGTGTTTTCAAGGTAAAAGGTACAATTGTCTCTGATACCTGCCGGTTTCTACCTTTCGGTAGCGGCGTGTAAAGGGGCCATTAGGGACCAGATACGGAGGAAAAATGCAGAAGAGGGGGAAACAGAAAAAACCTAGAACATGGTTTAATGGCAGAACACAGCATATAAATTACAAAATTGATTATTATAAGGTACATTTTGGCTATTTAGCATTTCTAATTTTTGTCATACAGCTTTATTGATATTTTTTCTTGTAACAAGTGATGGCGAACCTGACATTGGTGAGTCACTGCCACTTTAAGCGTCTATACGCAGCATGCTGCAGTATTTTCCTCCGACTGAAAACAGCTGATGACAAATTTGCCGATCAGCACTGCTTCATTGTTTAACATTGGTGTGAGTGCAATCTGATTTTATTTTATTGGATTGCACTTGGCGTGTTTATACGCAGATGTGAGCGAACCCTAATAGAAAATGTTTACAGGGTGAAGCTTTCTATACTGAATATTTAGAAAAAATATGTGCGGCTGCCTGGAAAACACACTCATCATTCATGGTATATTAGTTCCCTAGAACAAGCAGAAATATGTGCTCAGAAGATATAAATAGCTAGATTTACCGATACTGTGTCGCTGAATTACAAATGCTGCTAAATGTCTTAAGGTGATGCAGTAACAGGTCTTAAAGAAAGCATAAAAATGGTTTGTATTCAAAGTTATGGGGCATTTGAATATGACCACTAAAAATGTCAAGAAAAAGACAAAAAAGTATTATTCACTATAAGCTCAAACACTTAACCGAATTCCTAGGCAATGAATAAAAATGCTAAAATAATGCTGAGTTAAAATCCTATCCTCAGTTACTTATCTTTGGACTGTGGCTGCCAGGCGTGAGGGTTTGGGCTAAGGTATATTTGTCATCTTATCTATAAGGATGCTGTAAATACATAAACCATTATTTGTTAAAGAAGCACATTCCAATATTTTTTCTGCACATAAGCAATATCTAGTAAGCAGTCCTGTGTCTATGTAAAGTCTTTAATCCAAGCTTAGGTGCAGCCATACATTTTATCAGTCCACTATATGTAGTCCTTTGTAGACAGGAGGTAAGTCTCCGACTTCATGTGAGCCACAAAATGGCAACATTCATCACCTATCTAATTCCTTTTCGCAGCTCACAGGCCCTCCAGGATCCACTCTGTGTATTTGTAGAAAAATGTCCCTTATATTAGAGAGCAGTGATATAGTAGGTGTAAGGCTGAGACAATTTATTTTAGTGAAATTGAGTTTTAATAAGATATAGCAAAAAAGGAAAATAGTTACAAAACTGACCATAGTAATTATATGGTCTGTGACCAAAGCACTTCAGCAGGATGCAGCAGGCCTCAGTTATATAGGAACGGCATAAACAGGTACAAAATACCAGAGTTCAATTACCGTATATACTCGTGTATAAGCCGACCCGTGTATAAGCCGACCCCCTTACTTTTGCCCCCAAAACCTGGGAAAATCTATTGACTCGTGTATAAGCCGAGGGTGGACCCCAGCACAGGTATACAGCCCCCAGCAGTGTGGTATACAGCAGCCCCAGAGGTATATACAGCAGCCCCAGTGGTAGTATACAGTAGCAGCCCCAGTGGTATATACAGCAGCAGCCCCAGTGGTATATACAGCCCCAGTGGTAGTATACACGCAGCCCCAGTAGTATATACAGCCCCAGTGGTAGTATACACGTAGCCCCAGTAGTATATACAGCCCCAGTAGTATATACAGCCCCAGTGGTAGTATACACGCAGCCCCAGTAGTATATACAGCCCCAGTGGTAGTATACAGGCAGCCCCAGTAGTATATACAGCCCCAGTGGTAGTATACAGGCAGCCCCAGTAGTATATACAGCCCCAGTGGTAGTATACAGGCAGCCCCAGTAGTATATACAGCCCCAGTGGTATATACAGCCCCAGTGGTAGTATATAGCAGCCCCAGTGGTAGTATACAGCATCCCCAGTAATGCAGGGCCCCCCCAGCCTTGCTCCGGTCACCTGTAAATCAAATTATACTTATCACTGTCCCGCTGCCGTCCGCGCCCGCCGCTGACGACATCCGCGATCCTCCATCTTCATGCGTCTTCTTCCTGTTTCCTGTGTTCGGCGCAGGTAATGACGTCATTGTCTGCGACGAACACAGGAAACAGGAAGAAGACGCATGAAGATGGAGGATCGCGGATGTCAGCAGCGGCGGGCGCGGACAGCGGGACAGTGATAAGTATAATTTACAGGTGACCGGAGCAAGGCTGGGGGGCCATGCATTACTGGGGATGCTGGGGCTGCTGTGGGGCTGTATGGCTGCCGTCACTGACTCGCGTATAAGCCGAGGGGGGTACTTTTCAGCCCAATTTTTGGGCTGAAAAACTCGGCTTATACGCGAGTATATACGGTACGCTCAGCCTCCATGTCTTGGAGGGTGCGATTGCTGGTTATTTATGCACAGAATAGGGTTCCAATGGACGCCATTCACACTTGTGTCATGCTCTGTGTGCCCAGCCTATTTCTTACGCCTTTAGTTTTAGGCAGGCTGTTAGGCACAATATCAATGAATTCCAACCAGAATAGGTCCTTGCTCACACACAATTTGCGTTTTTTTTAGCACTCAAAAAACCACATGCGTTTTTCTAAGAGTGCCAAAAAGTGTCCCATGTGGGTCTGAACGTTTTTTTGAAGTTTTTGAATTTTGTCATTTTTTCATTAAATACGCATCTCAGTTAACGCATGCGTTAACGCAAGTGCCTTTATGTGCCCTGCGTTAACGCATGCGTTTCCCATAGGGCCCCATGTTAAAAAAACACATGCGTTTTTAGAAACAACCCCTGCGGTTTTTTACAGCACCCAAAAAGCGCTGTGTGCATAGATGACAAGTAATCGCCCCCTCCAAGACATGGAGGCTGAGAGTGAATGAACTCTTGTATTTGCACCTGTTTATGCCTTTCCTACATAACTGAGACCTACTGCATCCTGCTGAAGTGTTTTGGTCACAGATAATGTAATTGCTATGGTGAGATTTGAAATTGAGTTTTACTAAAATTCTTCAGAAAACAGATTCTTTGAACCTCGCTCCACATGAATTTAGCAAAATGGCAGCCAGCTTCAGCTACCGATTTTGCTGTAAGGCTAGGGTCACATTTGGCATGAGTTTTTTTAGTGACTTAAAGGGATCCTGTCACCCCCAAAACACCTTTAAACCTATTAAAACCTGTCCCTAGAGCATATTAACACTTTCCCTACACTCCTTTTAGCTCCTAAATGCACAGAGTCAAAGTGAATATAAACATTTTATAAGTACCTCATTAGTGATGATAATGAGTGACTATGCTATTCATAGTCACTCATTCAGGCTGCCCCTCTTCATACTATGACGCCTCCATAGGCGTGATCTTCATGAGAGATTCAAATTGCAGCCTCCCTGCGCGCCTCCCCGCTGTGGCTTGTGTCGGCCGGGCTTCAGCGTGGGGCTGTATGACGCGATCCGCGTCATTTCCGGCGCCGGGTGACGTATACAGCGGCGCCGCTCTGTCAGCTTCAAAATGCGCACTGCGCATGCGCAGTGCGGGACTTGAAGCCAACAGCGGCGCCGGTGTAAATACGTCACCCGGCGCCGGGAATGACGCGGATCGCGTCATACAGCCCCACGCTGAAGCCCAGCCGACACAAGCCACAGCGGGGAGGCGCGCAGGGAGGCGGCAATTTGAATCTCTCATGAAGATCACGCCTATGGAGGCGTCATAGTATGAAGAGGGGCAGCCTGAATGAGTGACTATGAATAGCATAGTCACTCATTATCATCACTAATGAGGTACTTATAAAACGTTTATATTCACTTTGACTCTGTGCATTTAGGAGCTAAAAGGAGTGTAGGGAAAGTGTTAATGTGCTCTAGGGACAGGTTTTAATAGGTTTAAAGGTGTTTTGGGGGTGACAGGATCCCTTTAAAACAAAGCCTGCATTTCTGCATGCTTTTTTCTATTTCTGCGTGCGTTTTTTAAGGTGTCTGATGGCACCCTGCGTTTTTGCATGAGTTTTTAAATAGGCACCCAAAAATAGTGCATGAACTATTTTTTGGTGCTGTTTTAAAAACGCAATGCATTTTTTTAACATGGGCCCCTATGGGAAACGCATGCGTTTTTGGATGGTACTAAATGGTACTTATGTACCATGCATTTTTGCATGCGTTTTTGAAGGCAGCTACTCACATAAGTGCAAAAACTCATGCCAAAAACGCATGGCACTTTAGACATGCGTTTTTGCTATTAAGACATGCGTTTTTGCTATTAGGGCATGCATTTTTTTAACATGGGGGCATATGGGTGCGTTTTACATGCTTTTTTTAAAAACGCAGGTCCAAAAAAGCATGAAAAAAAAGTGTGACCCTAGCCTAACACAGAGAGCAAGGCAAAAAAAAAATATATCCTAACTCACTTGTCCCGCTATTCCCAAGGCCCGCCATCTCATCTTTTATGCCTTCGTTTGCCTTCCCTGTTGCATGGATTCTCTTATATATCAGAATAACCATGCCTCACACCTCGCTAGTTGTGTCATTATGACACATGAGTCGGGCCAGCAGGGAAGGGGTTAGTCAGATGCCAGGGCGGTGTTTCCGGTAGGAGATACTTTAGGCGCACAGCCTGCCGGTCTGCGGTTTAGGATAAACCGTTAACTAACCACCTTGGTTCCGGCTTGCCGGTGTTGACCTGGACTCTCCAGCCGGCTTCAACCAGTCCTGGAGTGTCCCCCTTCGTTATCTGGGTCACGTCTCTCCTTAAAGGTACCCTCCTGTCACGACCGCAGGGTCCCCTGTGTCTGTCTGTGCTCCTCTTTGGTCACCGTCTGACTGAGTTTCTGTAACTGTCACTCACGTATTCCCACTCTTCTAGGCTCCACCACCCTGGGAGCTACTGAATTACAGTCCCCTGTACTAAGGTGTCCTATGAGCGTGTTTTGGGTGTAGACTCTGTATTTTCCTCCTCATCCACGACTACGGAAGCACTACACCTCCTGTTTAGGGTGCTGTACCTCCCTGTGGCGTCCCGCCAGAGGGGCGCCACAACACACGTCAAATGACTCATGGTACGGTGCATACTGATGCCTGAGGCCTGGTTGTGCTAGCATATCTGGCCTGGAATCTAAGTATTGGAGAATGAATATAAAAATAGTTTTGAAGGACCAGACAGTAAGGTGCTGAAGCAGCGGGGCAGGTAAGCGGTGAAGAGTATTAATATTTTTTTATTTTTTAGTATCTTACATTTTTTGTGACCCCAAAATATAATAAGGAACTTTCAATTTGCATAGCATAATTTTGCTGCAGTTCAAATTTTTCTGTAAGTGATTTCCTGAATCCCCTCATTTCTTAATAGGTCACTGCATATATTGAATAACTAGCAATGTGTGTCTATATCTGACATATGTGTGCTGAGAGTCCATTATATATAAAGAGAAGAACTTTCACACAGTCGTCCCAACCTCTTGCTTGTGATAGGTTTCTCCCTGGCACAAGTAGGAGGCAGAGTAGAAAGGCCGAAGCTGCTTATCATAGTCACACAGTACGTTACTCTGAGACTCTGTAGTATGGGATAGTGGAACTTTCTACTTAAGTATCAACATTGCACTTCACCCATTTATGTGAAGCAACTACAGTGTGTTGAGATTCTGTTTTTTTTTTCTGATGAGACAAAGGCATATTACAGGCTGCATAAAAACACATGATAAAAAAGGAGCCAAAACTAAATGGCAGATGGTTCAAATATGACATATTTACTGATACAAGTCAATAAAATAAGACAAAAACTGTGCTAATAGCACATCACAAACATTGCTCTTTAGTCTATTAAATTTAGTATATATATTTTTTGCATTTTTAATAGACCGTAGATTTTATCAACTTACCATACGTTTTTCTATGTTAATTAAGTTTCACGGTTCTTTTTGAACTCTTTAGATCTTTCAATGGCTGATGATGACCCCACTGATTATGATTCTTTGTATTTATGTCCCATTTTGCTGTCATACCTGTAGATCCTTTTTATTGTCTTATTAACCTTATATGTATGTGTAGTCAGTAATTTTTTTTCAATGCATATTACTTTTAGTAACAAATATAGAAGTTTAATTAGTCAAAGTAGATCTAATATATAATGTTGAGCATATGTATATGTGTGTATATATCACAGCCTAGCCCCTCTAGGTAACCCTGCCCCCTCATAGATATGCCCCCTATACATTCCCTCCTTCATAGCACTGCCTCTTCATAGCTCTGCCTCATTTGTAGCCCTACCCTTAATAGCTACATCCCTCCGCATAGCTACTCCTCTTTCATAGAACTGCCTCCTTTATTGTCCCACCCATCCAAATAGCCCCACCCTTTCATAGCTCTACCTCTTTTATAGTCCCAACCATTCACATAGCTACTCCTCTTTCATAGATCTGCCTCCTTTATAGCCCCACCCATCCAAATAGCCCCACCCTTTCATAGCTCTACCTCTTTTATAGCCCCAACCATTCACATAGCTACTCCTCTTTCATAGATCTGCCTCCTTTATAGCACTGCCCACTTCCTGGATGTATATATGTGTATATATAGCTCTGTCCCCTTTATAAGACCTGTTCAAGAGTTGGAACTGCAAAAAATCTGTTCATCTTTGCACCGGAAAGAAAAAACAACCATGTTATTTATCAAAAGGTTCTTGAATGAGTTGCACATAAAATACTATATAATACTTAGGTAATCATTTAGTTCATTTGTGTTGCAAATCTGTAGTGTTGAATATATGATGTGAAATGTTTTTATGTTCAAACTAATCATTCTATTTTGTTATAACTAAGCACAGTAAGTTACTATGCCCATGCAACGTTGGTCTTTACAGCTAGTATAAAATATTTCTCTTTAGTCTATCTAGCCAGTAAACCATATTTATTCTTAATCTGTGTTGCGATGAAGTTATAGCCCAGGAAATAATAAATGGCCTTTCCAGCTTGTATTTCCTTTTGGTAGCTACGAGAAAATGAAATGAAATGACATTGTGATTGTGTTGTAAGATAATAACCAAGCATCAGTTCTAGTAGATTATTTCACAAACGGGTTGATGATCAATAGTTGCCAAAAATTCTCAATATGATTTGTATAGGTATCATTTCATTAGGAGCACACTAAAGTAGTTCTGGTCAAATTGTCAAAATATCAGTCATTGTACTCCACATGCCATTGTGATAATGACAATTCAGTCTTTAAAATACTGTACAAATTAAGTAAAAGTAAAAAATCAATAGAAACTTGAAAAATATAATAGCTTTTTCCTGTTTTTTTACGCTCACCCTATATAATTAAGACGGTTATTTCAAGCTCATGATTTGTTAACGTTGCAAAGTGTTTTGAAAAATACATTTTTGATAATTACTTCTTTTTAAAAATTTTCAAGAATAGAGAATAGAGGGATTTTTAATTCTCCAGTGTATCACTTGTTACCTTTTTTCCCAGCCACATAGCGGTTTCAGACACCATAAGGATTGAGCACTGTTATTTTCATCCCACATTGATCTGCAGCTGGTGGAATTCCTGTGTCTGACCAGCCTCAGTCCCCCTTAGTCTTCTCCCATGCGTTATAGGTAATAATAATAATAATAATAATAATAATAATAATATTTATTCATTTATATAGAGCTATTAATTCCATAGCACTTTACATACATGAGTAATGCTGTCTCTCAATCTAAACATCCTAAAGTTGTCTCTAGTAGCAGCTGGTTGCAAGAGATCTAAGTTATGATTACTGAAAAAAAGAAACTCACAATGTCTGCTTAGCTTTTCACACCTTTTTCCCGTTCTAATGCATTGTATAGACTGCACTTGAAAGAATATGTGGAATACTACAAAGGAAATGGAATATTCAGCGATGCAAGGATTTGACCATGGTGATGGAATAAAGGAAACTTTACATTTATTCAAGTCCTTAATATCATGTCCATGAAAAAAAATGCAGGGATAAAAAATGCTGACGCATTTCGGCTAAGATCGAGCCTTCTTCATGGATACCATACCCTCAATCCAGAAATAAGAGACAAAACAGCGCATAGGGTTTTAGCCCGGGGCAAAAAGGGGGCGATTGCTCATTGAAATTTGCTCAGCTGGTCAGGTTGTGCGAACCCACAACCAGTATTTGTGCTCATACAGCTGCCGCTGGATCCACACTCCCACGTGCAACGTGGCATACAACTGGAAAAACAGGACCGAGAGCTGGTGATCTCGCTGCTGGAAGGAAAACCAGGACCCAAGAAGTCTGATGGTGTTTCTTTATTCTGATGCATTTCAGAGCAACCTCTGCTCCTTCCTCAGGGATTACCCCTGAGGAAGGAGCAGAGGATGCTCCGAAACACGTCCTGTTTTGTTCAGTTGTATACCCTCAATCCAGTCTGCCAGTATTCAGGAGTACTCAAACAAAGAGAGAAGGGAGCGCACATAGTGTCTTATCTATGATGATAATTTAATGCCCCCCGATTAGTGTGACTCACTTTTTTGGGTTGTGTGAGTCACAGCAAACAGCAAGAGCCTTGTTATCCTGGTCGCTGCAGACATCTGGTGAGGGAGAAATCCGTTTGTGTAGAAAAAAAGCCCAGATTTAGATTCCACGCAGACCACAAAGCAGGAAGGGTATGTTTGATGTCCGTTTACTGAGCCAACGTGATTCACAGCAGGACCTGCTGCTTCCTTAGGGCCCTCTCAGGAGCGAACCCAAACTTTAAAGTTTGGTGTTCATGACGAACACAGACTTTATAAAAAACAGTGTTCAATTTCTGAGTTCGAGTGCTTTACGTACACAGATCACTGGAGTGAGCATCGCAGTGCTCGGGTACACTCGATGCTCGACCCAGTGCGAGCCTTTTGCAGTGCTTGAATGGCTTGCACTGGGGGAAAACCCTTCCCTTTCTCTCCCATTAGTACTTTGTTTATAGCAGTCTGTATGTGTGCGAAAAGCAGAACTGCCCAATCAGTGACTTCCAATGAGGTTCAGGTCACATTTGGGTCCAGAACAGAACTTTATCAAAAGTCCGCAAGAACTCAAAATTCCAGGGGTCTGCTCATCCCTCTTCATGAGTGCACCACATCATGATGCTCATCCTGAAGAAGAAAATTTGACCCAAGCCCTTTAAGATTAATTTTAGTCATAAATGTCTGATAGCTCTGTTTACAGAATTGCAGTAATTTCATATTTCTTTGACCAATGTAAAGTTGGATGTAAAGTCTTCTGGATGACTATAAATAACATCAATATTCTCAAAACAAAGACATTTTTAAGAAATAACAAACTTCTGCCCACAAATCCAATGGGTGTACTTTACAGCATTCAGTTTAGATTCGTCACAGTCATGCAAGACCTGTTTGTGGACCATTCAACCAGAAAAACTAATTTCACAGTATAGTTTACAAGGTGAATTCACTGAAATTCCTTTTACAAATACTCTAACCTATTTATTACCAGTAGAGTTTACAGTTTAAATGGGGAATATTTGTGGTCACAATTCTAATATGAAGCAACATGTCTAATTTCTGAGGTCAGCGTGTTTAACTGACCTTGGTTCAGAGAATAGGTCACTGTTCCAATGTGAAGAATAGGGTATTTTTAGACTGCAGGATTTGTGTGCACCAAGAAAGATAGCATTTTACGAAGCTGGATTTTTTATTATCATAGCACATCTGGGGTCAAGACATTTGGTTCTTTTTCAAAGTACAAGCATGTATTATGCAGGATGTCATTAAACATTTAAAATCTTGAAGGTACAATGCAAAGAACGTTTATTGGAGGCAAAATCAAAAATGCAAAAAAATAATAATTGAGCCAGACATAGTGTGAGTAGTGATATTAAAGATGCCTTTGCAGGATTCAACTCCAACCATCTTACCTAAACTATCTTAACTTAACCTTGCCATGGAGTGCCGATATTGTTAGGGCCTCCTTGATATTTCCGTTGAAGGCTGTGTTCAAAACATGTTCCACAAATTGACAATTTTTTAGAGGAAGAATATAATTTCAACCAGTAATATTGTGTCAAAACTATATACACTTCAGTGGGTCTAACCAGAGTCTTATTTTAAAGTCCGTGGTGTCCAGCAGACGTCAGTGGTATGAAGGACATGGCAGGAAATTATGGATTTCAGTGAGAACAAAAGGCCTTAGGCCGGATTCACATCGCGATTTTGTTAAATCCCATGCTATCCGATGCTCAAAATCGGAAGCCATCCAATCCGATTTTTTATCGGATCCGATTTAAATGGCTGGGGGAGGGCTGTGGGAGGTTTTGGGAGTGGTCTAGGGTATTGAGCATGCTCAATACAGAAACTCAGATCCGATATCGGATCCAATTTTCTATCCAATCCGATCCCCATGGACTCCCATACTATTTTTATCAGATTGCATCGGATCTGATGTGATCCGATTTTTGAATTGGATACCAAAATTGAAGCACTCTACGATTTTGACTCCTGAAAAAAATCGGACAGAATCGGATCGGATGCAAATCGGATGCCATTAAGTGTGCATCCGATCCGATCCCCATTGGAGAACATGGGGGCTAAATCGGATCCAATGCTGTCCGATTTTTATCTAAGTTGCAATGTGAAACCAGCCTTAAACAGTAGTGGTAGGACATCCAATATAGATCTCCCATGTAAGGACCCAATCAAACATACTAATGTTACTTATATTTCAATAACCTGTAAGTATTCCATGGGTGAATTGAAATGTCCGATACTCAAAGTTGAATTTTCTGTGAAAGTTTTGAGAAGAATAAGGCACAGACATAAGATTCTTTTGTGTAACAAAAATTCTACATTAAAATGTGAAAATGTGAATTATTTGATACTTTAGTAGTAAAATACTTTTTGAAAAAAGCATATTACTACAAATGTAGATAATACAGAGTATATTTTTTTTCTACTTTTCATAAAAGAACATTTTTAGATAAACAGCTTACACTGCAGCTGCTGTCTATTCACTTTCTGAAGCACAGTAATTCATTATTCACCGGATCCCAAAATGAAGCAGAATTTACTACAGTGCTCAAAGTCATTAAATAGCATGCAGAAAAAGAAAGATACAAGAATAACAAGAGAATCGAAACAAATCAATCTTGGGTCACTCGATGTGTTCATACTTATTTCCTCATACTTCAGCAATAACACTACAGGATTGAAACAACATGCATATAAAGGTGTCCCCACTTTCCACATCAATATACATAGGAAAGTATAATTTTAAGTACATGCCCCAGAAGAAGCGAGAGCCGAAACAGTGTTTAGGTGCATGGACACATGCTTCAAGGGTCTCTTACAACTGTTTATAATTTGTAAATATGATCGTTGTCTACTTATTTGTTGCACTACTATAGTGATCATGCAATTAGCTATCAGTATTATCATATTGATATCTACTGTATAATCATCCCAGCTAATGGTCCACCAACAGAGAAAAACAATTTGCGACCTAATATTAGTACTTCATTGGGACGACTGAGGATACTTTTTTTTTATTCATTTATTACAGGCAGCTTTATATATGCAGACAATTAAAAAAAGTTGCACCATGTTTATTTCAGCATCGGCACAGATGTAGACGTTTCGGGTCCAGGCTGGACAAAGGGTGTTTGTACCCGAAACGTTGCCGTCTGTGCCGATGTTGAAATAAACAAGGTTCTTTTTCACACTAAGAACTGGAGTGATGCAACTTTTTTGATTGTATGTATTAGAAGCTTCATCAAGGGATGCTTGGTTGCATGCACCACACCATCAAGGGTGCGTTAAAAGAGGCAGTTTTTTCACTTACCTTTTTTTTTTGCCATTTTTTGCCTTTTTGAACACTAGCATTAACTCATGCGTTGACGCATGGTACATATATCTACCATGCGTTAATGCATGCATTTCCCATAGACTCCAATGTTAAAAAAACACATGTGTTTTTGATTATGCCCCCAAAAACACTGCCTACCACGTTGTTAGGTGCTTTTGCAAAAACGCCTTGCGTAAAAAGTGTTGCATTTTGACCATGCGTTTTTTTGCATGGGAGCCTATTGAAGCGTTAACGCTAGCGTTTTTCACAATTTGGAATTGTGAAAAATGCTAACTTTTAGCACTTCAATGGCTCAAGTGTGACCCTAGCCTTATGCCGTGCTTCTCCATTTTTCTACTTTTGTATAGGCAGAGATATTTAAGGCCGCTTTACACGTCGCAATATCGTTCCGATATTGCATACGATTTCACGGGAGTGCACACGTTTTTGGCATTTTTATCGTCGTACGCCCCTCTTGCACACTGCGTCTGAGCAACTCAGGGAACGACCAATTAACATTGCAGTGAATTGGGGAAGTTGTGCTCCAAATCGTAGTTGCGCTGTCACACATGCCTGATCGTCAAGCCAATATTGCACGGTTGAAGAGCATGCACAATCCACAAACAATATCGTTTTTGCATTGTTCTTGCGTCGCATTGCTCATTTACACGACACAACACACAAACGATATCAACTGCAATGCCCCTACCACGTGACTTTTTACATAGTTGCGTTGCGATATTGCGACGTGTAAAGCGGCCTTTACTGAGATCCCATTTTAGCACCCAACTAGGCCGTATTGCGAATATAGGCCTGTTTATTTATTGATATTTATATCGACCCCATACCTCTGTGTGGTTTGTATCTTTTGTCACAGATTTTCACAGGTTATTCCTATTTATAATAACTTTTAAGTATTTAAAAAAAATACATTTTGAATTATCTATCATGGCATACATATGTTCATATTATGTGACTAGACTCACAGTGAATGTTAAAGAAATAGGAAAGATTATTTTCAAGTACAGCAACAATGACTTTTTGAGACTTATTTAGCGTCAGAGTCGGCATTGCTCTCATTTCACCCGAGAGGTCTTGCTTGAATTGTTGGAAAAGTCTACTCAATACTTTTACTTTGGTTGAAATGAAGCATAATTTCTCGTAAAACCCCAATTCATACTTGCAAGATTATTAAACATGTATGTAAAAAAAGTTATAATGTTTTACGGTGTCTTCTTTTCTAATCATTGGGTTCCAAAATGTGATGTTAACTATATTTAAACTAAATTTGATACTGACATTGTTAAAAAAAATAGTCATAAGGCTTTAAAAGCCAAAATCAAGAGAGAATTGTAGAAGATGAGAAAAGAATATGACAAGATTGTGAACAGTAGGAAAAGTGGGGAGATGAAGAGACAATTACAGAACAGTTAAACAATAAACTGTGGATATAAAAGTGCAATAGGGACTTACCCAACAAACACAGGAAAAGGATAAAAGAGCTAATCATTCATCTTGTAAAGGTGGAGTCACAGAACCAACATGAAAGCATATCGATAGCTGCAACAGGAGCCACATGCACAGAGGCAAGCTGATAATGCAGTAACAAGGAGAAATTGCGGAACAAATCAAGTGCTGCTGTCACCGAATCCATGAGTTTCCTGAGTAAGAAGTGATGACACGTTTTGGAACGCATACAATAAATCACCATTTCTTATAATTACTGCCTGTGGACCTATATTTGTTTGACAGCGGCATACGATTTGTTCTACGACTTCTCCTGATTCCTTAAAGGGGTTTTCCCATGAATAAAGTTTATTTTAATCAATTTTTTAATCAATAGATCTTGGAATAGTAATAATTTGCACAATTGGATATGTTTAAAAAAAATGTTCCTGTGCTGAGATAATCTTGTAATATGCTCCTACTATGTACAGTTTCATTTTTATTTTTGACCATGCACGGAACACGGTCTGATCATACCACGTCTCCTGGGCAGGGGAGGAAGGAAAGAGAATATACAGACATTACAGCACAAGATCACAGCTGATTCTTTTTTGTAAGGTAAAACATTCCTCTGCCTGTTTGTAAAAAGTATTTTACCTCAAAGAAAGAATTATTTGTGATCCCGTGCTGTAATGTCTGTATACTTTATTTCATCCTTCCCTGCCCAGGATCAAACCAATGCTCTGTGCACGGTCAGAAGCCAAAAATTAAACTGTTCGTAGTAGGAGCACATTTATAAGATTATCTCAGCACAGAAACATTTTTTTTAAACACATCCAATTGTAAAATTATTATTATTCCAAGATCTATTGATTAAAATGAACTTTTAAATTAACTGTGTTTGTGGGATAACCCCTTTAATAATTACAGAATAATAACACCTGAACCTAAAAGAGTAAGTAAAGCTTGTACCACTTATCTGCTCCAAGGTTTTTGCCTAAAATTGTCTTACTAAAGAAAAAGGAGGCATGTTTCAAATTTGAATGATGTCCATAGAGACAAGTGAAGATCTGTGTGGACCTCTCTGGGTGTTCTCAGTCATTAGTCTTTCATGGACATTGGGAAATTAATTTTAATCAACTAACCAGTGCAGACAGCTGCACTTGTCTGGGTCAAAGTAAAACAAACGTTTGTTTAAGCTTACATTAAAAGCAACCACAGGGTAGCAAGGTGTTCAGGGGAGAGGGCGTGCCTGGAAAGGGCGAGACTGCAGCTGTTTCACGCTAGCGCAGTACAAGCTGTCGACCTGTAGAAGTGCAGTAGCATGAAACAGCTGTAGTCTCGCCCCTTCTGGGCATGCCCTCTCCCCAGAACACCTTGCTACCCTATGGTTGATTTTAATGTAAGCTTCAATAGAAGTTTGTTTTACTTTGACCCGAACGAGTGCCGCTATCTTTACTGGTTAGTTGCACAGACTGTCCCTCTCATCTGTGACTTCAAGTGAGCAACACTCGTGGTTGCCCATGGATATTGTCTACTCTGAAGAACCCGCCAACGGTAATTACCTTGCCTTACAGTTTTTCTGCCGGTGGTGCCATTTTGTTGAGCCTGTTTACTTGTTTGGCTCTAATTTTAATCAACTATTTTCTAATATATGTGGCTTATGACACACTCTACTGACCCTCCTCCTGCATCGACTGTGTCCACTGTCAGGTTCTTCCGCTCCAGTTTGGTGAGTAATGGTGATGTTCTGGCTGAGTGGTATGGTCGCTTTTCAACCCCCGCAGACCAAACTTCTCTGGCAGATAAAATATCATACCCATTATGTTTTCGTCTTTAAAAATTGTATTTGCATGTGATGTTTAAAATGGCTGTATGAGGTTAAACAGAAATAATTATGTAATCTCATACAAAAAGTGAATGTCATTGTTAGATGGAACTCTTAAACTGTTGTCAGATGTCTTCAGCATTGTTATCAGGCAAATACGTTATACTAAACCCTATTTTTATCTAATAACATTACTTCTGATTTTAATAAAATGACTTGATGATGAGTCTTCATTACTGCCCCCACTTTTTACTCACACTCACTAAAATCTTAAATGATGTAATATTCTTAAAAATAATATTCTTATGAGTAATCTACAATTACAACTTCTATTCAAAATATAAAGAAATTGCTAAGGAAGCTGGTGCTCACCCTAATGTATTTATGTTCATGTGCATTAGATGTATATTTCTATTAGATATTCTTCTTACGTGTTCTCATACTATCAATTCTCTACAGACACTTTAATTAATATCCAGTAATGTCAATATCAGGCATGAGGTGTATAAATAGAATTAGATGACATTTATTAGAGCTTCAGAATTTTATTTTAATGTTATTAAATGTTAAATTGTATAGTGAAAACGGGAATTGTCAGTATTTGATGTGAAATCCAGACTTTTACATGAAATCCAGACTTATCAGAGCAAAAATTGCTATAAATGTTATGTTCACCTGTTTTTACTGAAGGACTAATGTATCACTGGGCTGAGCAGTCAGACAGTTGGCATTGCCTAAGAGCGCTGCATACATGGGTATCCAGAGGCATCCCTTATGCCCAGTGCAAAGGCTGCCATTGGGGATTAGTTTTCACATCAATGATACAGTAAATTTTGATTCTCCAGTAATCTTACAGAAATTGACGTCAACATGCCTATGGGAACATACAGGATCACAATGTAGAAGGGGGAAAAATGACATGTCTTTCAATGTCAATACCTTCACTAACAACTACTTATACTTAACCAATATCAGTTCTGAACAAAGACCAGTGATCTGCACCAGGTCTCACATTGACATTACGGAGCCTCCATACAAGGAATCATACTGCTAAAATATTGAAAGAGCACTCTTGACAAAATTGATATATGATCTTATGCTTAGTGAAGACCCTGAGGGGATGAAACATGAGGCAAGGATTGTAAGAACATCATGTTCTACCCTTAGGGCCCTACAGTAACAGTCTGTAATGTTCTAGTATGTTACCAACCAGTGCCCATCATTATATTTTCGGAATAGGTCATTATCTTCTCACACTAAGAATATAAAAAAGACACTAGCGTCGTCATAAAATAGATCAATGAGTACACAATGGAAATTAATAAAAAAAAACAATAGGAGCATGTTTTACATTAAAAAGCTTCCAAACAACTGAATGTTCATGATGTAAATGTAAAAGAAGAGCATCCTTGGAAAGATATTGAGATTAAAGGCAATATTTAGTGCTTCAGGGACAGGACTTTTGCAAATCCATTTTCTATTACTCTGTACAGGTGCTGTGGTGGTTACAACATCAATTATATTGACCACTGTTTGGGCTTCCAGAGTAGATTCTATCAGTATTGTGATTTTAATCTTGTTATTGCAAGCAGTAATACTAAAGGTTCATTCTGGTGCTGCCAGTGGCTTCTAATTAGTGTCACCTTAAATATCTACCAGTACTTTTCAATTCTTACATTACCAATAAATGCTGCAACTTATAACTGTTATACACCAGTGACTATTATATTGTAAAATATAGTGAAACATACTGTAGTATGTGAGGGTGACCAGTGAACATATAATACATGATCCAGGGGAACTGCAAATAACATTCCATCTGCTACTTAAAGTGAATGTGAACGAAGAGGTAGAAAGCTATTGATACGGAAGATAATAGTATGTATCCATAACATTTAATCACCTTTCACCTTGTTATATGAGTACTTAAAGGGGTTGCCTATTATGTAAAAAAAAATAAAAATAAAACTGGACTGCTTGCTTCTGTCATAAAGGTATAGAGATGTAATGTGAACTCACTGGACCACTGGTGGAACGTGGTAGCTAAATAACTGATAAAGCAAGAAACTGGGTAGTGAGTTCAGTAAAACTAAGGATCTTTGTTAAATTAAGTTTAACAAATGAAAAGATGTCTGAGGAGAGGACCCTAGTGAGTGAACACATTGTCAAGGCACCTCCCTTAGGAGGAGGATGCCTTTTATGCTCAGAGCAGCTTAGCATTCAGGCTGAGAGCCCTAATAGGTAAAAGGTATTAACATTCCCAGGAGACATGCCAAGGGGATGCAGGTTCCTGGGAGAGAAGCAGCAGACAGACACATGGAACCACGGACAGGGTGAGGAGAACTACCCGAGCTGTGTGGTGGGCGCAGAACTCCTTGCTTAGCAGAGACTGGTACTGCAGCAGGGACAGAGCAGGTGAGGCACATAGAGCCACGGGAGGAACACCAGTCTCCATGTCCAAGAAAGACTGGCCCCACGGCAGGGCATGACAACAGCAAGCTTTCGAGACTTCTCACTTCTCTTCATCATGCATTGCATGTGTCACACAGTGCTTTGCTTAAAACTCACTGAGTGTCATGGCAGCATCTGGCTCTGTTCACACTTCAGATTCTGACACTCCACACTGAGTTTTATCTCATACTACTGAGTTCTACAGGCAGGCTTGGGTGTTGACCAGCTGTGTTCTCAGTAGTGATCAGACTAGCAGGAGTTAATCTTTAATCTCTGTATGACTCCTGATTACCTCTACGATCACATGTTCTGGGAGACCAATCACAGTTGCTCCCTGCCTTTTAAAGATGGTAGAATCTGTTCTCTCATGCTGACTATAGATTCAGTGTTGCTCCAGCAACACAGGTCCTTTTCTTGTGTTCCAGTAATCTGGTTCAGTTGTGTATTGTTTGGTGATTGGTGAAAACTTCCTTGTTACATTTTTTTACTCCTGCTTGTACTTATTTTGTCCCTTATTACTTATTGTATTCTCCCTGTGTGTGCATGCTGTGAGCTGATGTTTTGGTTCCCCCGTCTGTCTTTATCTGTGGGTTCTTTAATTTTCCCACTTCAGGGGGAGGGAGAGTAGGAATCTGTTCAGGGCTGCATAGGAGCAAGGCCAAGGAAGACTTTGTAGACTTGGTAGACTCTACCATCAAGAGTGCCCCTGAGTTATGGATAGTTTAGGGCTTCTTAGCTTGAAGGGCAGATCAGGCACCCCAGTTTTGTTTTTCCTCACAGTCCTTGTGACAGTTTAACTGTTATGTCTAGAGATTTTGTAGGACAAAATGTGAGACCTCTAGAAAGCACCCTGAGTTCTATAGTAGTGGGTTTATGAGATAGCAAATTACTAAGACAGTTGAGTGTACGTTTGTCTTTCTGGCAGTTTTGCTCCCTGCTGTTGTGTTTATGAGGAACCTGGTAATACCATGCCTGATGAATAGACATGAAAAGTCTCAAAAGCTTGTTGCTTTGTAATATTATTTTATTTTAGTTACCCATTAAAAGGAATCACAACTACATGAGGATACTTATTGCTGACAATACTTTATAATCAATCAACAATCTCATAAAATTAAAGTAAGGAGGATGAAGGGTTAAAAACCACACCGCCATATTCCACGAGACATCAAAGGGTGAATGTGATATTCATTTATAAGTTAACGCATTTCAGGGCTCCCAGAAACACCCTGAAACATGGCAATATGATATTGATTTGTCCTGAATAAGGGGCCAGGGAGCTCGGAAACGCATTGACTAATAAATCAAGTTTTGATTTCATGAAAAAATTAAAAAAAAAAAAAAAAAGGCATGGAGCTTTGCTTTATTTTTGGTCCAGCCAGGTTCAACTAAACAGCTGAGAGCTGGTGTCCGCAGCGTAGGGTGCTGTGAATTGCAGTCCGCAACTGCCCCAGAAAATGGCGCGTTCATAGAAGCCCCATTTTCTGGCGCTGTATCCGACTTTCCCAGGTTCTGTGTAGCGATGAAAGACTGGATAATAAAGGAGTTAATTTTAGTTGAATATTGCCAACTGGCACTAAGCCCAGAGGTTAGTAATGTCAAGGTGACAATTAGATACCCGACGTTAGTAACCAAATCAGTAAAGACACAAATAAAAACACAAAAAATATTTATTTGAAAAAACACTCCCCAACCCTCTTTCCCCAATTTATTGGGAAAATAATCCAACGTAGTCCAGTGGGAAGGTCTTACGTAGTCAAGTAGGAAGTCCCTCGATAATTTCCAGACTTTTACAGCATATAGGGGCATCCCTCATATGATATAAAAGCAGGCATCCTTCCCAGAGAATGACAGGTCATGACCTCAGTAAGGTCATGGCAGCTCATGATCCTTGGTTTACAAAGGGTCAATTGTGATTTTATCATGAGATCACAAATGACCCCGGTGTGAACCAAGGATGGTGACCTGCCATGACCTCACTGAGATCATTACCTGTCTATGCGTAGACAGATTAGTTTCTGCTCTCTCTGCACATGCGCCTGACAGAATTGAAAGCAAAAGAGATGCAGGGACCAGAAGGAACAGCAGGAGCCACACTGAGGGCCACATGGGATGAGGGTAAGTATTGGGGGATGACCGGGGGTAGGGGGGGATGGAACGACCAAGCAGGGGGCCGGGCATTGCAGAACAGCTCATTTCTCTGCCATCTGACCTATCAGATGGGAGAAAGATGATAATGGTGATGGCCGGGGCGCACGGTGAGGACCGGAGCTTCATACTGGGGGACCAAGGGGACCAGGAGGCAGGAGGCTGTTTCTCTCCTATTTGATATGGGTGATCATGTCACAAAAGAGAGATATCCCCAGGAGGCGGCTATCAGCACTGCTTCTGGCGCACTACGGTGCCATGTTAGGGGGTGGGGTTTGCAAGCTGTATACCTGTATCGGGGGCTGTGTACCAATACTGGGGGACCAGGGCAGACATTTCTCTGTCATGCCACAGTTTTGATCCTTTCGCATGAGAGAGAAATCATTTTTCATACTAACAATTCAATGCATATTCATGTGACAGTGTATAACCGTGATCACATGGCCGGTACCAGTAAAAACTAGCCCAATTTATAATCTGTAGGGTCTCAGCTACCACCTGTAGCTGAAACCACAGAGGTTTTTGGTCACTGGGGGGGCGCTACAGGCTTATTCCTGGCTGACGTCTAAAGATGTGAGCCAGGCATACAGTAAGTACCCTAATTTTCCGACGTGTAATGTCAGAAGGCCGTGGCTATGGGGTTAACAGAAATAATTACTTGAAACCATTTGTAATGGCTCTGTATAATATGTGTTTCACTTTATGTATTGAATTACTGAAATAAATAAATTTTTTGATGATATTCTAATTCAATGAGATGCACCTGTAAGTCAAGTTAGTTACAATCTCTGTCAAAGCCCTGAAACTGTTATTTGACATTGCTTATTCCTTGTGTCATGCTGGGGAGGCCGGAGTGCCAAGAAGTAGGAGGGAGCTGGGCATAGGGAGTCAGGGGAGGCTGCTTTGGCCCTGATACGGGGGTCCCTGACTCAACCTGATCTCGGAGGTACCTCTAAAGGTGAGGAGGTCCGAGCCACCAGCCTAAGTCCCTAACTCCTGGGAAGCCCTAGTCATATGCCCCCACCTCCACCCACGGACCACGGAACCCAACAACTTCCAATGGAGAGCAAAGCAGCAGCATCCGTTCACAACAGGTCACAGTCCAGAAGTGAACTCAATCAGTGACAGCAGGTGGATATGAGCCGACCCACTTATGGCTGAGGGGTGGGGAGCAACTGAGTCATATTCATCACACACACTTGCACTCTCAGCTCCCGCTCATTAGGTTCCTCTCTCCACACTGAGAGCAGGGAAAAAAAAGGCTTCATTTAAACCACAGCGGCAGCACTTCTATACAGCAAGGCAGTCAATATGTAACAGAACCCCCCTCTTCATGAGAGCCCTCTGGACTCCAAACCGGACACATCCGGCAATGGTCTGAACCTCCTGAGCGACGACCTATGGAAGATATTACGGGTACAAAGCACTGTGGGGGATAGCTAGCTGGAACAACATGGGGTTGCAAACGGCCACACTTTTAAATGGACCAATCACTCCAGTAGTAGGAGGGAGTTCCAGCCGCACACTTTCATCTTACGTGTTTTGACAGCACCTACACATATTCATCTTCACTCTGGACCTGAACGTTTATTGCCATTCACGCGGTCACAGACCGAAGGTTCACTCTCAGGGGATAAAATGGCAGAGATGGTTCCCGGTTTCGTTTCAGGGACCATTCTCACCAAGGGCTTAGTGGTGGTAACCACCTTCCCCCTAACACACTTCTCCACATAACCCCTGAGTCCAGCATTGATCTAAGGTGCCAGCAGGGTTTTACTCCTCTCCTTCGGTGGGTGATTAACCACCACCGATGGAGACATAGGAGCAGACCTGACCAACACAGCAGACACAGCAGCACTCCCGCGCTTATTCACATGGGATGTCTACACCTGAGTAGCGGGGTTAGCACAGTATGGACAGACCATAATGAAGTGATCAGGTTGACCACAAAAGAAACAAGACCGCCCAACCTGATGACCTGCAGATGGGTTAGTACAAGACTCCACAGTCCGCAACTGCTTAGGAACATCAGAACCCACATGTATAACC